>LUCH01000695.1:123475-183385 GCA_013368495.1 Paragonimus heterotremus | reverse complement strand
CTGATACGGGAGACAGCAATGCCGCAACTATAAAATTAGTTCTGCTGTATGTCCATGTGATCGTGCCTCACTACCTAAGCACTCCTGTGCGGTCAGCAGTGGGAGATAGAATCCTAAGAGTGTAACTGCTTTTCGTCTGACTGCTCCCCTTTGGCCTGTCTGACAAGGTTGCACGTGGAAGGACCGGAGTACTAGTCAGCATAGCCCCCCGGATCAAAACAGTACACAATCCCGACCACCTCGTCAAGGCAACAATATAGGTCGGGTCCCCGCAAGTAATTATCTATCACGGATGGTTCACTTTTGCCAAGTCATGTCGACCGCTTGGAGTTTGAGGGATTGAATTGGTTAACTTTCACATACTTATTAGAACAGCTGAGCATTTCCATTCTCCCGCATTGATCGCGAACAAAAGACATGCTTGCTCTACTGCATCAATTACGCTGGAACGCCCATCTAAATCGTGCACGCTTTTGTTCTCAATGGACACATTCGTTACCATGGTATCATTAGTGTTATAATGGTGAATCATTGGATATAACCACTCATACAGCTAGTGGTCTTGTGTTTTTTCATGAAAGGGTCAGGTGTTTTACTGATGACGTATGAGATTGCAGTGGTTAATAACTGGTTACTCTTCCTAGTTGTTGTGAACTTTCACATATGAATATATCGGTTCATGTTATCAGGCTACGAAATGGTCGGTAGTGAGCGAACTATATTTATGTGTTCAGTGGCCAATTACGATTGGCTAATTGGATTACAAAACCATCGTCTGTGAATTTTGGTTGTTTGGAAGTTCCACAATTATCGCGCATACAACTAAAATAAGATATAATATATATCAGGCGAAATAAAACATTGCTGGTCTTAAGAATCGGAAAAAACATAAGGACGGATAAGACATAAGTCACCATGCGCGGTAGAGCTCTGATTAAAAAGTAACCGACATATGCATTCAGCCAGTGTTCCAAAACGAGCTTCCTTATATATGTCGGTTACCGAGGTTTAGAATATCGTATCAGCAATATCCGCCATTTTTGTGTGATGATGTTCATTTCCGCCTTATGAGAAAATCTATGCTTATTTTAGCATGGGATGTATGTATGGACGCAAGGTATTCATCGTACATCTCAACAATACAAGGTATGCCTCAACTGTGATGACGTAACGGATTGATGGCTGCGTTCAATCCAGTATCAGTAACCAACTTATTTTTTAAATAGACGAATCCCCCCAAACCATCAGCAATCCATCGTGATGTACTTCTGTCTCTAGAGACCCTTCGAATTGAACCTCTTTATAGTACTGAGAAAAAAAACTCCACCATCACCGAAAGTACAATAATGTTTTACCTATGTTAGTCAACGTTGTGTAGAAGTTTCAGTAAAAACTGGAATCCAAACCGGCAGCCGATAGCTAAGCATATTACGTTAGAGAACCCCTATTGCAAAAGCGATAAAAAGCAGTTTCAATGCTCCATTCACTTGAAAGACATTCAGTAATGCATTAGATACAAAACTAGCGAGTCCACGTTTACCTTGTTAAGATAAGCTTTCGTTTCTTGATCACTTGACCGCGAAGAATGAAACAGGATTCACCAAGAATGTGTTGGTGTTCGTTTTATATTCGTTTTGATGTCTAGGAATCTCCCACCTAATCACTTTTATATCGATATGCGTCAACGGCTCATCCTTCCTTGTGCCGAGAACGGTATTCCCGTTGACATGATCAAAGTCGAAATAATAAAACGCAAGCTACTGACGTTGAGTAAAGCTCAATAAGTGTGCCCTAGTCGTCCAATCCACGTGGGGGAAAATACCCTCAATATCGGTCATGTAAAGGAGATCATTCACGGAAACAAAGGACGAAATAACGAAGTAGGAAAGTTTTGTTGAACTTATCGAGCATTGGTAACATTGAGTGATCCTATAACTATAACGCATACATTATGTTTTATGATTACTGTTGATGCAATTTTGTTGTAATTGGGAAACCAAATATCAATAGTCGTGTTTTACATTTTTAAATGTTTCTACCAAGATGAACTAGGTGGGCTGAAAACTGACCGTAATAATACACAAAACTGGCAGCAAATGCATCATATCCTACAAAAAAAGTCTCCTAAGTCAGCGTGTCCTTATGGGATACGGCATTGTACAACCAAAGCCTAAAAACAGTGCGGCAATATTTAACGAAGCAACCCGGGATCACTCTCGTTCTCGTTTGAAGTGTATCAAATACAAACAGTCGGTACGAGAGTTCAATCGATAAACTTTGGTTTACGAACCGAGCCGTGATAGGCTGAATCACTGCAGTTCTCGGAACATCGGTCGTGACGACGTGAGTAAGGTCGCCAGTGTGGCCCTTGTAAACCTGCCGTGATATGGGCTCATGCTGTAAACCGGGGATGCCAACAAGGCATGTTGTCACGAATCATCTTACAGATTGCCATACTGATATAGGAATAACATAAACAATATATAGTACATTTCCTGTCATTTAAGAGTGGCAGATGATTCTTGAGGAATCAGTTCAGATTGTTAAACCATCGTCATTAACTGGCAAATGGTCGCCCATGGCTCCTAAATGATCGTCTTTGAATCTTGAATGATCGCAGTTGGCTCTTAGAGGACAAAAAGAATGCAATATGCTTCTACACTTACTACATTCTTTGATCCAGTTCGAATGTTAACACACAAAACATTTTCTGATCAAACCGATCGAAAAAAGAGGTCACGCGAAACTGTCTGCATTCTCAGTCTCATAGTAAACATATACGTGATCTGTTTGAGCGCATAACGCGCGTCTAAATCGAAAACTAGAAATGATAGAACCAGTAAAGGAGACAAAGAACAAGCGACGAGAAGATGGATCAATATCGGAAAAGAATTCGACGGGTGTGTTGTTTGTATTGAACGTAAGTGGCAATAAGATCTCGACATATGCGCGGTTGATCACAACATACTGAAAACTTTAGTAAGCTACAGACAGACACAGAGGTTGAACGACTGACTGTGTTGAACATAGTTCTTGATATATCAATGAATGAAACAGTGGGTTCGAAATGTCAATGATTTAGTTCCCTCTACTCTAATCGTAGTAAACGACAACAACACATCAGTACTTGATAACTAGCAGATATACAACCATAGAATAAAGTTTAGAAATACGAGAAACAGGAAAGGGGTGGGACTTAATGCACAAAAAACTCAAAGCAATCAATATCAACATATTCAGAGAACAAATAAAACAACTCATATGTAGGTAAGGATAAAATAACATTTACAAACTACAACTCATTCAGTTGTGACACAGAATCCCGTCTACACAATAAGGACAGTAACAATGCCACATTGCTTTTGCCTCTGTTCTGCACATCATACTCATTGCGTACGTTGCTATCCAATACCGTTGTTCACTAATTATTTGCATGCGTACAGTAACAGCTGAACTGGTCGTAATAATAACAACGGTGATTGCAATAGATGACGGGGGTACAGTGAAAGCTACAGGGGGGGGGGTTGAATGAATTGAGGATGTCACTACTCTCATTTACTACTCGATATATGAATTCAATCACACAGACTCCACCATCCTAGCGTTTTATCCGTGAAGTACGTCAGTTTCACACAAATGAATGAAAATCAGGCACTATTAATCAGTTTTATTCGTACAAAGAAGTTGACATTGTGAGTGGTCTTTTATGATTTAAAGCATTCATTATTGTTACCAAACCGAGTCACATATGAAGGTTAGCTGTCAGATTACTTACAGATCAGATAACAGTAGTCGAGGCAGTAACGGAGGATTGAAATCTTCTTCCAGAGAAGACTGATAGAATTACAGCATGTAACTATTTTTGGTGGAAGTATGAACCATTTCAGAGATAGTTCAACTCTGATTTAAGCCATCCTACGACAGATAACAGTCGTGTGCAATCTAAGTTACAACATGTACCGGTAACAACAAGGAAGATTACGCATATTACGCAAATTGGGCATGCTTGAGAAAATACTGCTGCTATGTACACTCGTGTTTACATTGGCCTCATGAACGAGTGGGAAGATGTAAAAGATATCCGAACGATATGAATCCTTAACAGAATGTACACGAAGTCACACTGAATATTCATTCATCTGATGTACTATATGCCTTCGTTATCCTCGTGGACACTTCGTCAGTAATACAAAATGCTGATGAGATGAGACCACCCAAGTGGATGAGGCGATCAAGAGCCCCAAGCGGTCTGCTGGTAATAACAAAGACAGAATCAGCGCCAGCTCAATCTTGTAAAGAAACATTACACTTTGAAGGTGGAAACTGCACATCATACGGACCAGTCATACTATCTAATCGATTCAATATGGTATGTATGTCATCTGTAGAAGAACTAAATAAAGTAATCTCGTTAACATCTTCAACATCGGTTAACGTACTATGTGAGGAAAGTTCCACTGCGAGATCTTCCGAATCTGTGAGTACCCATTTCAGAATATCATCCATCATAAAACTGAAAAGAAAAGGTGATATCGAACACTCTTGTTGACCGCCACTTGATGTGGAGGGCACTCGAGATATCTGCTCATAAACGCGCCCTCTGCGACCAAAGCAGGCAGATAACGACTTCAGCAAAATGAAATACTTCACTGAGACTCTCTTGCTATGGAGACAGTCCCAGACGGCGTGTCGAGCACCCGAGTCACAAGCAACCATTAGGTCCAAAAATACCACGACCGTTTGCTGACAAAAGAAGTGCCCATGTTCCACTGTTTGTTGCAAGATGAAAATGTGATCAATGCATCCGCGACCAGAACGAAAACCTGCTAGTGTCTTTCCTACTTCGTTCTCTGTGTGGTTCACAAGCAATATGAGACCCACGAACAATTTGGATGTAGTAGACAGACATAATACTTCTTTGGTTGTCACATGTCTTGGTACCTTTTTTGAAAGTAGGAACGACTGTTGATGAACACCAGTCATAAGGAATCTGTTCAGTGTCTCATATAAAACGGAGGAACATGATCAGCTCAGAAAATAATATTTTACCGTTATCGCTAAAAACTGTTGTAGAAAGAAGGCCCAGACTTCGGGCTTTATTACGTTTAAGTAATCCAAGCTCCAAATTCACATCGGTTTCCTACGAAGGAACGTCCGAAATGTCATAACTAGCCACACTTCTATTATTTATAAATTGTATGTGCTTGCTCAGGCCAGTTGAACTGTTTCTCAAAATGTTCAACCCAGCTGTCAAATCACCGTGACAAAATTTGAATCCGCAAGCCATCTTCTTCACATATATTCTCACTAACAATTTTCCGATGGTCAGCGCAACCACGAATTAGAGAGAAAATCATCCGGTTATTGCCAATAAAAAAATGCGTTCTCCATCTCTTTGGCTCACTCGGGAAAGTGAGCCGCACGGTCCTTATGCAGACTTTTCGTATATCTGCATTTCGGTTCACGCCGGTCTTTGTCGTATTCAGATTCAAGGAAGGATCCGTCGGCGTTTTTTCATAAGTTCAACTGGATTGGCAGAAAATCACTTCATTCGTATCTGCAGTGCTCTTTTGGAACAGACCTCTTCACAAGAAATCTCCATAGCTGTTGAGATTTTTGTCCAGTGCACATTTAGGTTACTCTACTAGCAGTGTTGTTTAGTACGCGTTTCGTGTATTCTCCTCGCTCGATTCCCAACTGAGTACCTCATGTTTACTAGAAGATGATCTCTCCTTAAACGATAAAACAAACCGGGCATGAACAACGGCATGATCAGAGTCAACGTGGTTACTCCGAAACGAACGACAACCTTTAATGGTGTAGCACCACCGATAGCTGAGAGCGATATGATCAATTAGCGTCCATGGTTGAGTTGCATAGGGTGGTTTCCACTTGACGCGTTGCCGTTGTCTGTGCTGAAATACGACACCCGTGAAATGTGCATAACTGTAACAGCCAAGAAAGATCATCGGTGCGTTGCACACGGACATCGAACATTCCATCTAGCCACTTTTCGTCCGATCGAGTTGCAAGTTCATATCACCGGGAAGCACAATGATGTTCGAGTGTTTAGTCTGTCTCAGAAGATCAGAGGGGGTATCGTATAAGGTGTTTATCACAATGCCTGAACTATTGTCTATTGGAGCATATACAGATATGACATACAGACAACGTTTCTCTGGCATGTATCGACAGACTTTGGTCGCAATGTTAAGTATGAAGGCACATAGACGACTATTCACTTGGATCCAATCGAGCAGGTTTTGCTTTGCCTTAAAGCTCAATACAATCCCCATCTGAGTTTGACGATAAGAATCGGCGTCATCGTTACAAGAGGCCATGAGAAAGAGCCACTGACCAATAACATCATCTAAAGATGAATTCAAGTGAAGAACAATGTTAGCACCGTAGAGACGCGTTTCAGAGACACAGTACACATCAAGTTCCAGACTCGAGAGAGTGCTGGCCACAGCAGCCTGCTGACCTATATGTCGAGGAATACACATGTTAAAAGCGTCAATGTTTGCTAGTTTTCACAGCTTGAAGGGAAAGTAATCAGTAGCAGAGGGGCTAAAAGGTGAAAATGATTTAATTGGTCTGTCAAGGCAATAATAATTTCTGGTAATTCCCAGACTCCACTCGAATCCAATGACTCAACCATCCGACTCACATGGCAGTCAGACTTGCCTAGCTCGAGGGGGCGCAGTGAATGGGACGTCGATGGTTGATTTTGATCATTGATGAGCACATGGAAGTATTCAAAGCTACATCAACCTTTCAAATGATACAAAACGTTATTCGACCGTAGTGAATAATACGCCGGTAGACACGGACAACCGTTGGGCGATCGGAGTGCTCGTTAGTTTGAGAGTACCTTTTATAGCCCCCTCCACTTCGTACACGGAAGACAGCAGTGCTGCAACCGCAGATATCGTTCTGCTGTACACTCATAGATTCACGCATCACTGCCTAAACATCCTGCTCGGTATACTGTATTAGTGATACGGAGTAACTACCGAATACTATATTTGCGTTCCGGTCTAATCGACAAGAAACGTCTGTCAACTCACTGCATCCGCATTTTCATTCTGTTGGAAAGAAACCCTATAACGTGCCCATCATATTTTGTACGTGTACAGACAACAGCGTGGTGCTAACGGGTGGAATTTAATAAGCAACCGAACAAGTACTCAGGATAGATTGATAATAAACTATTCGAACTTGAAACTTCCTCAAACTAATTCAACGAGTTTGACGGTTTAAGATTTTGGGCTGATGGTCAGATCAAGGTGACGCAAACATCAATTTGCCACATACGTGGAACGTTAATGCCAACCTGTCTAACCAGCTTCTCGAATTTCAATAAGTTTTAGGCAAGCAAACTCATCTTAAAAAAATTGTGTGCCTGATTAGTTCAGGGCACTGAAAACTTCATAATGAAGAAAGCCGGGAAAATCTTCGATAAATAGTGGTAGTGTAGTAATGTTTTAAACCAACCGCAATCAATCATCTCAGGGGACACTGGTAGAAGGCGATACGGGTAGTTTATACCAGTACATGAAAAATGTATCTGTACTGTAGCCCAAACAGATACCAAATTTCATTGCCTTGCGGGTTAACTTTCTGCTATTGAACACTTACATCAGCTTTATCTTCACGGTACCCCGTCTGTCCAGTTTGTCTGACAGTTAACCCAATTGTAAACACGGGGTGTACCGGTTTCGACGAGTTACAATCCACCGGCGACCAACCATGTGTTAGACGAACAATGTACGTTGTAAAAACTACAACGGTAGAGATCAGTTTAAAAAATTTCTCACAAACGGCCTCCATAAACGCACAACGAAATCTGGATAGTGGCTGTGTGGCTGAAAAGAAATTGGTCGACTCACGAAACAGTCTCATAACAAGACCAGGGTGGCCTGGTCACAATTCTGGTCCACGGTTCGCCTAGACCAACAGCACTGTAAGTCAGATAGGTGACGCCATGGATTTTTTATTTAACGGTCACGGACCTGTGGTTAATTAGTAGCAGAACCAGTGAATGTAAACCAGTAATGATAAAACTATTAACGTGTAACCATCCCAGGAAATCGAGCAACTGTAAGCCCACATTGGCAATGTTTTGACACTGCAGAATGATAGCCTGCACTGAAGACGGATTATAAGACATTTTTAACACGATTATTCTGATGCTAGTCCGAAACATAAGCTTTCCTTGTTAACATGAAAAGAAAGTGCGGTAAAATACGGGTCTTACGTTTAATAAAAGATCGTTGCCAAAGAACTAGTGAGCTGAAGAGGTTCAAAGGTTCTGAAATGTTGTAGAGATGGGAATTAATCAGCATCAGAGCGCTCCGATTCACAGCTAAATCTATAATGTGGTCTTGGTCCAAATTAAACATCTTTGACAACTAAAAAGTGAAGCAGTAGACATATCAAGCTTTAAAAAAATCATCTACAACCACAATCTCAAACAGGCAACCATCGGCTTCAGTCTCCTATGACAGCATAAAGCGTATGCGTTCGGGCATTTGGGATGACCAGACCTTATCTAACAGATTCTTGTAGGTCGCAGAACTTTTGAAAGCAAACAGAGGAAGCAGTATGGGATATAAAATCAGCGATAGACTGGACTTGATGGTTCTACATGATCAGGTCCGGAGTGTATTTCGGAAGACATGAGGCGTACTTGACTATTTTCGTCTCAACCTTACGAAAGGTACTTTGGATAGCTAAAACCCATTCTAAGAGTGTATGACCTACCAACTGGCGTCCTACTCACATAACGTGTCGTTGCATAGATGCCAACAACCCGCAAAGAGTTATGGTATACAATTACATGTATTTCTGCATATGTTTGTGCTTCTGGAAAGTAGCCCAGTGATTTGGGGTCGGGTCTTAAAAAAACTACTTTCAAGGACTACGATCCACTCCTAATAAACATTGGCCAAGTTAAAGTTTTTGAAGGAAGAATTTTAAAGAAATTCGTAGGTTTTAGGAAATCAATCTAACTTCACTGAATTGTGCTAATACCATCACCAACATAGCAATAAATCAGTTTCCCGCTGATGCTCAGTTGTCATACAACCATGCAGAGAAAAGTTACCAAAGCCTAAAAAAGGAAGAAGACTTAACTAGCAAAAAATGACTGATTATATTCAAACTTTCAACATTAAGATGCCGGCATTTTGAAAATAAACAACCGAGCTATACGGAAAAGTAGGGTATCATCAGCAAGACAGCTCCCTCACGGTATTCACTGCCATGTGTGATTAAGTACACTTATTTCACAAACAACTCGGTCAAACAAAGACATTAAGCCCGATCAGTCGCTATCTCACCTAAAGGTCACAAATACCGAATCTTTGAGTCGCGTGGGCTCCAGCCCGGGAGAGGAACTCAAGCCAATCAGTCGATGTCGTCAGGGACTAACAGTGTACCGTCTTGATCACACGATTGCAAGGTTCACAGACCGTTGAGAATGTGGTCAGTTCTGAACTTTCAGAGACTGTTCCCAAACGGTGAAAGATGCAGGAATACGAGTTCATGGTGTGTATGTCTAGTTAAAGTATGAAACTGTTAGAACTAATCGTGGGAGGCGCGATTCAGCGTAGCTGATGTCAAAAATCAAGTATGCCGATAAAGCAACTAGAAAAACGCACACACAGGCATACAAAGTTCATCTGCCCCACTATCACATTCTACCGATCTTCCTTTTCGCACCCAACTCGTCACCTTATTACAGCTCAGATAGTACTACACTCTGTCGAGAAGCAAACGGAGGTCATTTAAAAGAAATTTGGGCGAATAAACATCCGTTGCGATATGAGTCAACACATTGCATATTATTCGCGGTAGTCTGTAAAGAAAAACAAGACAAACCAAGAACTATCAACAGATCAAACATACTTCGAGAAGACTCACTTATTGTCACTAGCCAGCAGATTGGGCATCGGATCTGCGTCTTCATCGTTAAAATCATAACTAGCCATTGGATCCTGAAGAATAAAACGGCAATAAATGGGGAAACTGCAGGAATGAACGAGGAATAACAGGAAATATGAAGGGTGGGTTCAAAAAGAAAGCCTGATAACAACTTCCTGCCAAGAGTCAGCGTAACAGATGATGATACTTCACCAGTCAGTTAGGAATATAACGCCAACTGCGTTCAGAGTTGTCGGAACCAATATCAACTATATTATCTCACTTCCCGAACACAACGAAGTGAGCGAATAGCAAAATGATCAGACAGTCATCATTAATGACAATCAGACGTGGGAATATCTGACGTCAACTATGGCAGAACCCAACAGTCAAATCTCAAATAACTGTAACAAGTATGTACGTAACATCTTCCTGAAAACGCATCTAAATAAAAAATCATGCTAACACCCACTAACTGATGATCCTCAAACAGTTGTGCACCCGAATACAAATAGGTTGTGCAAACTGGGACAGTTATTGGTGTGGTACCGGTATATCGATTTTTCATAATCCCCAACAACCCTTATGGGAAGTATGTGCCCAGCGAAAATAACCAGTTCAATGATAACTCGGTAAAGCTACAACATCAAATGGGTCGTTTGACGAGCACAGAACATTCTTTTAACGTTCGGGTGTATCCAATCTGGAACAAAGTCTGTCGTAACTGAGTTATCGATAGGTGAATTTAAGCGCTGACTTGATGCACACACTTGGAACACCAAACCGAGTTATCAGGTAACTTGAGTATCGGAATCATTCAGGTGGAATAAATATACTCTTGAACTTGCACCACTGATGCTGGTCATCTGTTGTATGCGATTGTTGTATGCCTGATAGCCAGTAGTTATGCTTCTATTCCGCTATTTACCCAATGATTTTCTCTATCGTAGTCATTCTATTGCTAACCTTTTGGAGTTGAAACAATCTTCTGACTTGCCTTTCCTTCCATAATCGTAAAACGTAGGTTCAAATGTACAGAAGCATTCTAAATTTCCACTGATTTATAAATCGATCAAATAGTTGGTTCGTTAACAAGGCCAAAAAACCGGTAAATGTCATATGTCGTTTACAATTTCGCCATCAGTGCTACATTAGATCAAGCCAAAGTTCATAGCGTGTCTCAAATTCTATAGGAAAATGTTTAAGTTCCAATCAGTGTTTCACTTAAGTGTAAACCTGTTTCGTAGCTTTTTATTAGATATCGTTTGCTGTGACAGTTATCTTGATAGCACGCTCCGTTAGGGGAAGGGCCGTAATGTTAAGCCCTCCATTTGTACTTTTTGGCGCATACTTGTTCCAGTTCTTCCATCGCCCCTCAAACGTTGGGACGTTTCCTGAGAAACCTGTCAACAGCCAGGTGTTATCGATCATGGACCATCTTGGGCGATGGTGCCGAACGATTTGACCTGTAATGCGTGTACAGTCCTGTGTCACCTAATCTGGCTGTGTTTACAGCTGTGTTTTGGGATCGTCCGCTACTCCGATTAGGTCTGGTGGCCTGTTTTTGGGTAAGCCTTTGAGTTTAGATTTCCGCGAGCTGGGTTGGCTTCTAAAACTTGTAATTGGGTGCACAACTGAGGGAGGATCGGTACGCTGTTTGCTGGAAGAAGGCACCACACCATTGAAACGAGTGACAGGCAGTCGACACTACCAGTCATGTCCTTTCTAGCTTAAGATGTCTCGATATCGCCTATCCAGGTCCTGTTGTCAATTTAAAACCTCCCAAGGGGGGTCTTTAGGTTTCAAGTGCGAACGGGGTCACATGGATAGGCTCTCAGAGAGAGGGGTAGGTTGGCTCTTACAGAGTAGGAGGACACGTCTTACGGCCACCGTGAAAGCTGAATACAGGGCTGAAACGCCCAGATTAATCGGTCGATCACGGTCTCCATGGCGGGGTAAATAGTGTCCGGGATAGGTGGAAAACTACTGCAGGTCCATCATGGCTTTGGGTGACAGGCGTGACTCACGCGAAACAAACTTCTTCATGAGTGCTGTAGCGATATGGTGTCTATTACGCTAACACAACAGACTAGCCGGAACTCCAGTGATATGGTTGGTCGAAATAAGGGTGACTGACTGAATACGAAAATGTGTCTACCGGTAGCTTATAATGAACCAGCCAACTAAGTTGCAGTAAAAATAGACTACTGGATGCAAACCGTTGTTCGGATTAGCATCCCAGAAAAAGCTTGCACGACTTAGCTTTCCGGTCTTACGACGACGACTGAAGTCAATGCCAATCTTAGTGAATACCTCACGTACCAAAAGACAAACGACGTTTGTCAGAGGCGATGTCCATGTACATTTCACGTAGTACGAACATACCCACTTGCCCAGTGCTCACCGGGTACGTGTAAGCCTGCGCTCCCGTTGGTCTGACGACTGGGTATAAACGTGCTAGCCCTGTTTACCCTTTGCACCTGGTTGATGTTTGTCCTCTCACTTCGTAAGAGCCAACCAGCCCAGGTGTCCAAAAGCTATGTGCACATTAGCCGTGAAACCAAATTCGCTGTTGACATCCAGAGACCCTCATTAGAAAAATCTCATACTGACATCAACACAGGCGAAAGTGATATCGGGGCACCCTAGCCCAGAAAAGGTATAGTTTTTCGCGGATAAAATACTGAATGTGCACACTTTTAATGAGCATGACTTAGTCCCGAGCGAATCCGTGATGAATCGTAGTTCAACGAGTCGGTGTTGATTAAATGACAATCCAATGCGTGAAGCAAGTCTGGTCTTCAATATCAATCACGCGTTGTGATGGTAGCGATGAACGAAGGTGACAGTTATCGATTGAGCGGGGTGACACTGTAGACGTGAATCAGTACGTTTCAAACCAATGAACCCAAGGCACTGCAGTCCTGAAATGTGACGTGTTTACGTCAAGGAGTGAGGTGATAGAAAACAGGCCACCATGTTGTGGATAGTATTGAGCATAAAAGATGAACTCGAAAAAGAAGAGCCACCAGGGAAGTGTAGAGATGATTCGGACTCACTGTAAGACGACATATATCACACATTATCTTGATATTGACGTTATCGAGCGTAAAACAATGGAGGGATAAAAAAGAGTTATCGAAGAAGTAAACGACTGATACTAACGACGGTTAGTCAGACAGAATTGAAATAATCAACGGAGCACACTACAAATATTTTTCCCGCGTTTTTCATCGGAAGTGTCAGTAGGCCCATAGTCAACGTCCTAATTTGGGACGTCAGTGCCTCAACAGTTCTGTAATCCAGTGTTTTGATTCGCTCCTTAAAACAAAAATGGTCTGACAATCGCTCGAAATAATGTTAGTTCATGGTCACGAACTGACATGATGATTCAGTCTTATCATTGTTGGCATGGCTGTGTGGGATCACTCTTAAAAACGGAATGTATCTCAAGTGATAGTTTGGGGCTCACGCTGAACTGATGCTGGGACTCAAAGTTCCCGACCCGACAAGGGTGATGCATACTGGTACACAGACCGTTGCAGATAAGACCCTGTGATTGAAACCGACACAAGAAAGGAACCGAATGATTATCAGTCATTTCTTAACAGATGGTGTATTTTTTAGCCAACAATGTGGTTTCAACGTGACGACTCGTTCAAATTTGAATGTAGACACCAACAAGGCAGCAGTTGGAGTGCTCCATACAGTCAATCTAAGGGATTTAGCGTAAGAAGGGAAGAACTTGGCATTTGCAAGTTCAGTGTAGGGGAAATTAGGCGTTCACAAGAAGTCGCGCTTAAACTTAAAAATTGTAACTATAAGACTATACTACTTTAAGGTTGTGAAACGTGTCAGCAAATCATTAAAATCATCTAAGCATCTGTGTTTGTTGGCAATCTCATGCAGAGCGATTGAGCAAAGAAGGTTAGGAGAAGCGTCTTTGGCGACGAGGCCCAATGATGCGCTCGTCTACATCTTAAAAATGTACAGATTTGGATTATTAGATCAAGTAGTAGCGGTGCCAGCTGACTGTTCGACACGTCGTGCATTGTGTTCCAGAGCATCTAACACACTGGAATAAATATACGACTTGACAAACAGGATAATGGAAACAGCCACTAGTTAGTAAGGAAGGGTGACTGGTGGATGTCCCCCCGGACTGGGAATGTGGTGACTCACATAGCGTCTGGTTGAAGACATTAAGAGGCATTACGACCTGGTCTGGACGTTGCCACTATTAGTCTCGATTGGATGCGAAGTAAGGACAGTTAGCGAAGAGAAGAAGCAAAAAGTGAATGAAAGCTTAAGTCCAAGCACAACTAAGTTGTGTGTTTGCAGAGTACGGACAACTTGATGTTAATCGTTGTCAACAGTGTTGTCAACACTCCTGAGGAAGGCCACCCGAGGTGGTTGAAACGTAGAGTATTACAACTTGCTCGTAACGTTGGGTTATTCTCAATCCATTTATCACACTCTACAACCCCTACCCAAAAACGGTTCGTGCAAACCCTACATCCACCTTGGCCAACGATTCCACAGCCACTTGAAACCTAAGCAGGCATGAACCACTTGACATCGATGAATGCATGTCTCATGGCAGGCACGAGTGACAATGTCACATTCACCAGTATTCCCACTCACTTTCAGTAGACCGTGATCCGACCCACGTCTATGATTCTAATGAGTGATTTGACTTGTTTTCAATTTTCGTAACCAATTCGCATGTACCCTATGCAATTGTAAAAGCACGATGAGAACTACCGAAAACAGCTGTTCGCGTAATTTACTTCTTAGGAATTTTATGGGAATGTGGAAACGATTGATAACAACTTGTAACCGATCACGCCTTGCTCACGTTAATGGACTTGTTCCCCTGAAGGCTCACGAAACCAGAACAGAATTGTTTCATGAACAGTGAGGTCGTTGAGATTGGTCAAACAGGTGTTTCAATCTGGTGACCTGAAGGCCAATCGGATTAATGACACTACGTAAGCAGAGGTGACCATAGTTAATCAGGTCAACCTCACTGGTGTAGTATGTCATGCACGCTTAATGCGCGAAAAACTCGCATGTACGTCGGTATCGCACATTCATGCACCTGTAAACGTTCAGTATGAGACCATCGCTTCCACGGATGATGTCACGTGTCAAATTAGCTGACAGGTCGTCAGACTGACAAGCGTGCTTTATCGGACAGACAAAACCAGTTACCACATAGTCTCGGTGTCCATGAGGCAAACATGTTCATTCCTAGTAAGTCTATTCCGAGCAAGGTCAACAAGAAAACGTGCAGACACTAAGCATGTGAACATTTATGCATCAACCGGGGGTAGAAAAAAGCGAATCCATTTAAAAACGTCCTCATCATTTTGAAACAAAAGTTTGTGTGTATCCAACTTGAGTGGCAGCACGTTCACCTTGAGACAAACGGTAGCTGTTTCCGTTAATTCTCATCGGATGTTCACAGTCATACAGAATATTCGTGAACTGTATACGAAAATAAAAGTCACATGGCTTAACAGAAACCTCAGAAAACGGAGAAGAAATCGATGGGTAAGTAACCGAAAGGTTCGGTTTTAATTGACACTGGAAGTATTAGGTGGTTATTTTAATCTCTGATTTTATACGCCTAAAAACAGTTTCTTTTTTTGAATTTGTTAGAACTTTCTGAATTAGAAACCTCTACGATTCCTCGGGAATTGAGTGTAATCAGATGTCCCGTTTAGTTACGGAACACCACAGTTGTGCAAACAAACGTTCGATTCAAATGATGCGTCACAAACGAATCATCCACTTGAAATTGACAATGTGAAAATATGTGCTGCGATTACTTGTTGAAGTAAAACCACCGTCACATAGTTCACACTGGAAAGCTTGTACAGAACACGCTGTTCTCGGAACACGCCAAAAAGTTGCACATTACAGGGCGTCCACTGTGAGTATGCGTTATCTAACTGATTGTACAATTCATTGGTATGCATGTTGCTGTACGCACCATGTATGTGTAACACACGGCAGACTAGGTGTTCGTGGCCTTTTATCTTTTCTTTCCTTTAGCTTTGTTGGTGTACTGTATGATGAATGTTTTGACTGTTTTCTTTCAGTTCAACCTTGCATTTCGTTTTTCTTCCATATTCTCTCTATGATGCACAAACATGCACTCCTATCGCTAACTATTTCCTGCATTATATTTTCAACACTTTTCTTTCCAGTTTAAATCTCATCATCGCAGTCTCTCGCTTTGTTTCTCGAGAGACAGGGTTTCGACTTTGAGCTAGTCTATGAATCGGCTAACCAGCATTGGCCGGCTGGACACAAAAGCCTCACTCACACACCTACTGGTCTTATTCCTTCGGGTTTACACTGGATACGTGATGTGTGAGTGGAACCGCAAGTGGTTCAGCGCAAGCCACTTGGAGGTGATGATTTAAAGCGCAGTCGTCCTTTGGCTTCGGCTACTGTGACAAGCTAATTCGTTTTGGGTGCCACCAATCAACAGTATAATCACTAAAATAGTAACAGACTGATTCGCAGGCGCATATCCATGTACACGTGCTTAATATACCCCTGGGTTGACAACGGGTCCTAGTCAGGATTCGAAACGTCATAAGGAATACCCATCACTCGTGATATTACCCGAGCTACAGATATTCTCAACAATGAAATATGTATACTCATATATATATATATATATATATAAACGTATATATACATAATTAATTTGTTTGGTAACGGATCCTAGTATGGATTTGAAACGTCACAATAAATCGTTCAATACTCAGTGTGCTCTTTTTTTTAAAAAATACTTTGTACTTATATATATATATATATATATATATATATATATATATCACGTGTGTATTGATGTTCAACGGGTCGAAGGCAGAAAGATCAAAACTATCACACTAATGAAACTTAGACAGCAAACTTTTCTGAATATGAGGTTGTAAAAACCAGCCTATGTGGCGTCAATTTTACAACACCAGCGAGTATATTCTATCATTTACTCTTACATGAATCGATAAATCCTGCATAATGCAACTCTACTAATTTGATGGGTTGCAGCATTATCCAGAAATCTTACTGTAAAATATTCAAGAGCCAATGAAGATTTCACATGAATGATGCAATGTGATACAATTTGAACTACTATCCTAGTTTGAGTGAGTAAATCTTTCCACAGTTAAAAAACTTGTTTGTTTTGCTAGTGATCTTTATTAGGTTTCATAGAAAATGTGATGGTTATTAATAGTTTGTCTGATGCCAGACAAGCAGCTGACGCGATAAAAAAAATAAACGAGTTAATATGAACACGAGGTTGAAAGTGACGTTTTCCGACACAAGCTGTTAACAACCCGTTCAATCCATGTAGGTAGATTTTCCTCTATCCTTCTAGCGCTAGGATAGGCAAGTCACGGGTTGTGTAAACTTACATTTTATCAGTTATTTTACAGCCAGCTGGCCTTTAATAAATAACGACGTTGCAAAATTAGACAACAGAATGACCGGGTTTCGAATTTTTTATTATCTTAGATTATGAGAACGGGGTAACTTTCTATTCACACACACATATGCACCACGTGCTTTCTCGGTGATAACATAACAGAGCAATTTCATCCAACTCATTGTGGAGTTATTCAGGCAACACAATTGAGTTGTACACGACCAAATACTACCGAATACGTTTCCTGACTAAATCAGATTTCTTTGGAAACTAGTCCCAGCTGTCAAGTTCTTCGTGCAGGAAGTGCGGAACCAACTCATATAGCTCGATGGGCTTGATAAAACCCACCTTCGGATGCGTAACGAAACCGTTTTTAGTCCAGTTACACTCATTTATAACCATAACACACAATACATCACATTGGATGGCTACATTCCTTAAAGAATACAAGGAAGCTAATGTCACGCCAACTTCCAGAACAGGTGATCGGTACTCACCCAATGGTTATCCGATGATAGTTACCATTAACAGTAATAGCAAAACAATGGGTTGGTTTAAAAATCGTTCGTTCCTTATACATTTTTACATATCTTTTTTGTTTTACTCAGCACGGCTTTATCTAAGTCGGTCGTGCGTTACAAACATGTTTATTCATTTTGGGAGCTAAAGATTCCTTATCAGAAACGTCATCTGATCTGGGTTCACAAACTCTTTTGTCACATTCTACATGGTCCTCCTATCCACAAGCTATGAGCCTATGATGATGAAGACAAAGCTCTGAACTAGACAGTACAGATTCTAAGCAACAGAACTTTCAGTGTGATGCAGGTTATGATAGCTCTTTCTTTTTCCGTAATTTCTACACGAATTCCATAATTTTCAGAGTCCGGTTCGCTGTCATGTCTGATATGCAGTAACGGTCTCATCGCCTTCATATTCAACAACCTTTTTATTTCGTTGAATTAAAAAAATTGAGGACGTTATCAAGCGCTGGTACGGTGAAATGGAATTTCATTTTCAACGAAAACAACAAATGTGCGAACATGATATTCAGTGTGGACTGTAGATAGTCTCGTAATACACGAACAAAAGTTATTTAAAGAATTGAATAAACAACCGGTTGTCATCTAACGAAAACAGTTTGTTCATCACAAAAACTGACCTCAAAAACCTTAGTAATAATAAGGCGGAGATTCGCATACAGAACAGAAGACATTTCATATACCTAGTAGCGTCTAGATAAAACAGAACATCGAGTACGATAAACAGGTGGTCACACTCGTTTGAAACAAGATATACTTATCACTGAGCATGCGGCAAACTAAATAGTCACAGGTCTGAGATATGTCTCCTCTTGAAATATGCCATCGGTAGTAGCGATTTCATTCGCGTACACTTGCCACTTATTGTCAAGCCTGAAAAGTAATTTATGACCTTGATGACAAGCAGTGGCTAATAAGACCGTACGAATAGACATTTTAAAGTTCAACTCCGTTCACACAATTGACAACAACGCAATTTCCCACTGAATTACCAGGCGTGGGGACCCTCTTCCTCCTGAAATCGTCAGACACCTAAACAGAGCTTGACATTCATGCGTTCCCAAAGGTGTGGCTATATTTTTAGACATGAAGATCACTGACTTACAGTGGTATTATTAGAAACATATTGCAAAAAAGCCTTACATCCATGAAACTGGAATACTCTGGATCATTCGGTAGCAGGTTTTGTTACAATGTCATTGATTTTTACCTCCACTGTCAGCGTGGAATTTGGCAAAAAATGATGTCTGGTCACCGTATGAAAAAGTGGTTAAAGTAAAATAACATACAGTTTCTTTGAACATGTGAAAACTAACCCCTCGGTAGAATTGGTTTCAGATCTTTCATGACCACAAGAGGTATGCAGTCTGAATAAGATGGCCAAAAGACGAAAAATGTATATATACTGTTAAAACAATGCGGGGACTCTGTAATGAGAAATCTTACACACCGAACGGTCTTCGGCTCCAATCTCTTAAACCATTGTTTATCAACCCACATTCCAAAAACAGACACATCATGAACTAACGTTCATTCTATTCGGTCCCATTAAGGATTGTTCAAGACCATTAGAACCAAGTTAGTTAACCACAGTTGACCTCAAAAATCGCATTCCGATAGATTTTTCCGATTACCTATTTCCGAAGAAAGCAGTATAAAACATAGCAGGTGTTGATAACCGTGTTAACTACCGCACAATAGACTCGACTGAACTGACCCATCCAAACTTTTGGTTACGAAGACTTTTGGGGAATGATCAAGTTGCAGGCCGTTTCGAGATATGATACGTTGGTAGTACACAACGTCAGGCCAGTAAGGCGGTGGTAAGCACGCTTGTCCGACAAGCGCGCCGATAGGAGTACAGCTTTTGGTTCAGAAGTGCATAGGTACAACTTGACACGAATGTGCTAAAAGAAGTCAATTGATTGGTCTGTTTGTATGATAAGGATGTGATTGACCATGTGATATATATATATATATATATATATATATATATATATATATAATAGTCACGGGTTTTGACTGATGAACACTGAATATCATCCAAATTCGGTCGCAGTCTTCTGGCCAGCAGTCTACTTCGAAAAGAAGGATTGAAGATGAAGTTCCTTCAGGTTTGGAGAAAGAAAATGGATTTTCGGCCCGGAATTACATGCGAAACAAGTGTGGGTTAACCATTAATTCAACTAGCTCATATTAAGGATGAGCAAAATGTCACACGTCAGTCTTTGGTGGACTCGTCACATTCGCTCAGGGGTTAGCACAGTCGTAGTAAAGAAAACAAGCACCCTGTTCAGAATTGAGGGAGGAAAGAAGTAAGAATTGGTTCAAGTATTTAGTGGTATAGCTAGTCACATTTAAAAAATGCTCTAAACAACCGAAAACGTCACTTATTGACAACATACTATTTTTTAGTTTCACAGTCGTTTGGAGCAGATGAAGCAATCATAAATTTGGGGACAGTTAACACAGACAAATGATGTCATTACAATAATTTCAAGTTCGTCGGGCGACTACACAAAACAGAGACAATACTACGTTCAAAGTGGCTGTAAAAGGGAAAACAAGTTAAGTCAGCTGAGAACTACTCACTCATCCTTTTAGTCAGACGTGAACAGTTCAGACCAGTGTACCTCGAAAAGAAGGACTGCTCTTATGACAGCTAATCCGTATTGTCCATCCGTGTACGAAAGAGAAAGTGAACTGTACTATGTGAACTATGTGTACTATGAACTGTACTATGTACTATGTACCTATCTTCCCGCTGAAATTAAACGACTTTACGTCTATACTTTCGATAACGCGTGGTTATTCGCTTGTAGCAGGTCTTGACGTTTTAAGTTCAGCCATCTACAGTAGACTTGATTCTTCAATTGTTGTGTCTTGCAATTTTGTCAGAGTGGACCAGAAAAAATGAGCGTTATATGTGGGAGCGGAAAAAGTTCTAGTAAGATGAAAAATGGAATCATTTGTATCACGTGATGAACACAAACAGCTATCGTCCAAAAGAACCACTGAATTACAAAGGAATCTCCTCAACTGTACGCAAACACTACCATTTGATAGAAAAAATCATACACTAAAAGCCAAACTATGGTACATCTTTCGCCACTGTGTAACGGACAGTTGTTTGTTTGAGGCAGCTGTTTGTGTGTTTCAAGTTCAATCATTCTTTCATTGTCGTGATTTGATAATGTTCAATGAATAATCTGCTTTACACCTCTGGTTGGAAAAAAGCAAAAACAGTATTCAACACACAAACGAGTTTAACATACGAAGCACGTAACATTGGTCGCAGTGTGCCCGAGAAAAGCCAAAGATTTACAAGCTTTGTAATGGTGTGATTTTTTGAGATTATACTTCCGTTGTCTTGGTAAGTATACAAATGATTTTTTAAAGGAAAAACACAGGAACTTCTCTCGGTATTTGGCACCATACATTTACAATGTGGATTACAATAAGCGTTTTCCTGCCTTATGCTTAGTAACATCAAGTTATGGCTAATTTCCTTGACCGATGAAAACAGTTGTCGAAACCCATTTTCTGAAATCAAACAATTATGGTAAACACATGTATCCAGTTTTTCTGTTTGTTTCCTAAAACCGCTCTAGTAGAGTGAATTATTGTTTCTAAGACATGAAAAACTCGATTTGTTGTGATATGCTTGAGACCGATAGAATATTCATAATTTCAGAATAAATTTGGTTTGTTTGAGACGTTTCACTTCTGACACCAGATTTTTCGGATCACATCTGATCCGAAGAAGTCTCCGTGTCAGAAATGAAACGTCACCAACAAACCAACTTACCGATTGGTCACAACTAATTTTGAGAAAAAAAATAAAAAACTCGATTTTACTGTCTTACCGTGCTTTGGGCACTACGCCTAACGGATTAACATGCCATTAAAAACTTCGTGACTTATGTCAATTCAAGAGTATTGATCATATAATGATTTCTCGTTCGATTAGACTTCTTTTGTAGAAACGTGCTGTTCGTTCGAAAAGCAGATGGCATCAGAGACTAGGTTACTGTAGAAGAAACTACCTATTATATACCAAACTATTATGTACAAAACCATTCAGCTGGACGCTCCCATCGACCTCGTCATCAATGATTTCGGCATTATTCAACTGAGTGGCTACTCGGAATGTCGACCACTGTCCACAAACTGTCATTCGCACGATCCCGGATCAGTTAGTCTAGAGTTCGTGCGAGTCATGTGAGTAATAGTGAGTGTCCACATAAAAACAACTTGCCACGCATCGATGTTAAAAGTCGTCCATTGCTGAAAAACTGGTCCGCCAGTTTAACAACGTAAACCTGACCGAGAAGTCCTGACCGTTGGGTCGTCGACTGTAATGAACAATAAAGTTACGGTGCTTCTTTTTTGGATGCTTCGGAAACTTGCGCATTACATGTAGTCCGTTGTGGTTGAGTTTTTAGGCACGATAACTCACTAGCATCTAATGCGAAACCCACAACATCGTGGTAAACACGGCTGTCCACGAGAACGCAGACCGGAATTCGAATCCAGACCATGAAGACGAGATGCATTACTAACGAGACCTAACAGGGATAGAACTCGGGCTTAGTGTTTCTTTTTGAAAGTGGCTGGTTTGTAAGTCAATCTGAATTCTTAAGCTGCGATTAATCGTATGTGGTGTCCAGATCGCAACATATAACACAAGGATGATATCGGTATTTCTTGCATTAGGACAACTGCGTGATGCGGTTGGTAGTTTAGAAGAGGAAATGGCTTATTCATTCAGCTATAGTATGGACGAACTGTAATGTAAGTGCTTTGAACATGTAGACCCATGCTACTATCCCGGTATCCCGGTAATCAGGTGAGCTAGCTCGACGTCACCGGGCGCGTTCCCAGGCTGTGGATTGGAGAACGGCCTTCTACTAAGAAATAAGAAGGGTTCTTTCGGCGAATAGGCAGTCGCGGACAATCAGCAGTAGTACTACAGGAAAGTAGTGGATCCACGGTTGGCAGTTGGGTCACTTACAAAAAGCCACACAAGCTCTTTGACGGTACCATATCCTGGCCTACGATACCTCGCCACAAAAAGACTTCAGATGCTTCCAACGAGAATACATGGGCTCCCGCAGAGCATACCGTTCATCTGGCGTGCTATCCGTATGGCGTATAAACACGTTCAGTTTTCGCCATCCACGGAAAAACCCTGAAGGCGTACAAATCACCCTAGCAATCACCGGTCTCAAGAGCTACACAAGGTGTCCCAGGTACCGTGAATGGCTGGACTACATTCGGAAGGCGTACGGAACAATTTGACCACCGCCCGAAACACGAGAAAAGCGTCCTAACAGCCCCGTTTGTCTTGGATTTCTTGACTAAACAGATCTATCACATCAGACCATCGTTCATCGGCCCCCGGTCCCCAATACACTGCCATTGAGCATTTGTTTCCGTGTCACAGACTTCTTTGGGTTGACCACATCTTGTGAATGTCAACTCACCGCTTGCCACATAGCACTTTGTTTAATAGTAGTGGGTTGGACTGGAAGCGGCAGTCTGATGGTCAACACATGACTTGGGTTCAGGGTATGAAGACATTCACTGTGAAGCATGCTACAGTGAGGCGTTCCCGGCCTCCCGGCTGGTGTCCGGAGGACAATGAACATATAGGATTGAGGATGATGTCTGAACTGGCAAAGAACAGAAGTCAAAAGCGCTAGTGTTGCGAATCTCTGTGTGCATCGTCGCCACTTTTCCTCTTTTGTTCTTCTTCCCCTTTTTCACTTGACACAACGCTTTTCTGTTTTTCTCATATTGCAGCACGTCTGCTGCTTCACGTGACTTCCACGTGCTGAATATACAGACATATACTATTCCTACAACAAACCGGCTGGGACCATTAAACAACATCAATGGTTAAACTTTCCAAAAGAAGCCTCCAGCTCATAGTGCTTATTCTCCTGCTGATTGTTAATTGCTACCACATTCTCAATAGTTGCGCCATCGTTGTATTTATTACCTAAACAGTTAGACGAGATGGTACTATCAAGCCTGTTATGATATTGACTGAGCGATGCTCGAAATCACTAAGACAAAGGATCTTCCCTTGGTTCAAGCAGAAATCTGTATTGCTAGGAAGCATCGACAAGGATGAAACTAGAGTGTGCTGTTCTGAAGAGAATCACCCAAGAATCATGGAACCTGCGACCAACCACGATTGGTGTTCAAAATATACCCTTGAAAGCCATCTAGTACGCATACGTATGCAAACCCGAACTAGGACATATTCGTTTATCTGACTGGCTGATCGTCTGTCTGATCTGTCCATATAAGAGGTTTAGCACAAACAGGGAAATTCACACATGCGAATGATCCAGATAGGTTTGTGACATGCGGACCCGTGATACTTTCACTATGACAAACAGACAACACAACAACGCAAGCTGCTAATCACTCCAGGAGAAGTATCAGCTTGTTCATAAGTCATGACTTACATTTTTCCGCTGAGTACTAATTTCCAAGACATTCTCCAAAGTGACACTGTTGCGGTCATGTCTAGTGTGAGAGACCAAGCGAATAGCGCTCGTCACGTCCGCTTCAATATCACCAAGGCGGGAGTTCAACTCTCATTCCAGACAACAATGTGTACCGCTGGAAACTTTGGATGAGTGAAACTATATCAGCCAATACAGGCGTTACTCAAACTTTCTCAGTTCGTATCCCCTTAAGAATACGTGTATTATAGAAGTGTAACTGAGGTTCGAGCCCCAATCGGGTAAGGTTAAGCACTACTGGCGATTTCTTACGAGAAAGAAACTGGGGTCTGGCGCTTAAGTTCGAAAAGGCTTGGTTAGAAAATCTATCCGAATGTGAAAGCCGCAATCTAATATAACTTACGTTCACTTCAAATTAAGCAGATTCCCGACCACACATCAGTGATTTTAAACATTGTTTGATAGGGTAAGGAAAATCGGAAATTTCGGCCTGACTTGGAAGTATTGACCGCAAATTTATCGGTTAGGGTTAACAAATAGCGAATGTACCCCCTATCGAGACAATTGGCAAACCTAAGTATTATTTATAGGAAAAAGTGATTAAGCCTTCAGAGATTATAATTCGGTCGAAAATAAGGTGAGGTCAGTGGTGTTGGTGATGGTCAATACGGTCGGCTTATGAAAGCGTGGCAGGAGTTCGAATCCCAGTATTGATAAGGTTATGTACTACTGATGAGTCTAAACAAGAGCTTCCTTAGAAAGAGGTTCGCTAGAAAGTCTACCTGAATGTGGAAGCTGTGATCAAATGTGAATAATGTTCGAGTTAAACGAACCAAAGGTTGTCAAGTTTTACCACGTATACGACACAATTGAATATAACAGCATTACAAGAAGTAGTCTACCGTTTCTGGTTTATACAGTTTGACCCTTATTCAAGGCAGCAGCAACTAGTGACTGCGACCGTGTAGGTGACAGCCGCCACAGAATTTCGCGATTGTCTATTGTGTTATTTTAGGGAACAGGATTTATATATCAATCTGAGACAGCAAGTAGTGTTTGCCATAAAAAATGCAACACAACCACTTGATTAAACAAAGCAACTGTGTAACTTTAGACCAAGGGCTGAACTGCTTTGTGAACTGAACATGAGTACCTCCTTAGACAAGGAGGCTTGGTCCCAAAAACAACATGAAGTATAATATCCGACCCATAGAAAAACGAGTGTGCGTTAACGGATAGCTCTAACTATATATCTCTGCAAATTACTCGTAATTGGGATACCTTCAGACCGTATATAGGTTAACTGTTTGACGCAGAACTGAGCCTGATGATCACTGGTGTCGCAACCTTTAAAGCTAATATAGCACCACTATGTAGGGACGTTCTAATGAAACTAACCCATCGAACGAGAGCCACCCGGCAAGTAGTTGAGATATGCTGTTGTGAACAAATTATCAAATATCAAAAACTCACGTAATTTCTCCGTAAATCTGTGTGATTGTAATCCAGTCCGTCATCCATTATTGAGACTACCACACCTTTACCCGTATAGCCTAGCTGCCAGGCTTCAAGCACGTTCATATCGTAGCCTTCGTTTCGACTTCCACGGGTCTGTGAAATTAGTACGATGAAGATAAAGATGAAAGAATTGAAACAACTGAAATGAATCATACCGTCGTCATTGTTGACAACAATAAAATCGGAAATTGGTACTGCTACATAACACTACATTATCTAAAAGGCCATCAGGTTAGAGATAAAAAGAGAGTAAAATGTGGTTCAGATCATAAAAACGAAACCCAAACGACCAATAAAAAGAGACCATCAGCTAACGAACAAACAACCGAAATGCAAGTAAGAGTAAACCACATGCGTAAAACAGCATCCGTATGGTTTCTGATGTCTCGTTTCATTAACTGATCAAATTTTCTGGAAAAATGAACTGAACAAAGACAACAGCTATTGAAATTGACTGGCAGTCATCATCATCATCATCATCATAGACAGTAATACATCAGTGGTTCACACTGATGCTTAACTGCCATACAGCCGCGAAGAAAAAAAAGCAAACCCTGTACAAGAAGAGAAAAAAATGGAAAGGGGCCAAATCACTAAAAATAGCTACGGCTATAATCAGACTTACAACATCAAGGTGCCTACATTAGTAATCGTCTCATGACATATTTTCTACGACAAACCATGTGAGACACAAAACCCCAGACCAAGCGAAAAACACGATCTACAGCCCCCAAACTATCGGAAACTGTATTCGTCTGCCTACGCCAAAATCATACCATATTGATCTCGCCCCTGAGGCCAACCATATGAGAATTCCACACAATGCTTGGCATGGGGAATGATTACATCACTTGGTACGTAAACGGTCCAACCATATATCCGTCTATGCATAATCGAAGACCGAGTGATTGAACCCAGTAAGTAGATACTGCCAAAAATCCGCTCCCTTACTCTACCTTCGTTTGTTCGTCAATGATACCCGAAGCACGTGATCCATGATTTTCAAAATGAACAATCAAAATCAATACATCTATAAGGAGCCTTGGCAATGCATTGACTTATATTACGACAAGGGCGATTGCTTCCGATCGTCACCTGCGACTAGTTCGGGACAAACTTGACTCCGGTATTGTCGTAGGTCACAACAAAATCGAAAAAATTAATCGGTTCGAGCCTCGTGGTCTTCTCAAGCCAGATCTGACAACTTAGACAGACTCCCTGGTGGCGTTGGTAACACTCGTCAAATAGCTTCACTGACGCCATTAATACACACGATTCGAACGAGTACAGTCTACTCAGGTAGATCAACCATCCCGCGTGAGAGTGGGCATCCTTTGCAAGAATGATGCTCTCTTACGTCATAAAGAGAAAACGACATGAAAAATACGTGGGCTTGTGGCCAAACTTCCAACAAACGATAACATTCAGAATACTGCTTGACCTGAAGACTTGAGTTGTTACGACCAGAGTACGAGTCACACATTTAGGAGACGACGCCTAACTGTGTACTTCACAAATAAACTGATTCTGAATAACCAAGTATAAAGACGATAGGACACTGAACACCAGCAAGTATCATTCGAAATAGGCAGGTGAGTGCTTCACTTGATTTAACGATCGAATACAGATATAATTGTGCTGCTGTTGCTGCTGGCGATGTCCATATGCCCCAACTATCGCCGAAGTTTTGTACCATAAGAGAAAGTCTCGTTATTCTATGCAAAGTACTGAAGGAAACTCGTAGTGTCAAACTGCTGCTGCATTTACAATCACAATACTTTAGAAATATGTGCAGTTTTAACGAGCTGCATGACAATAGTAGCTTTCATACCATAAAGTTCCGATGAATGTGGACTGAACCGATTCCCCTGTCTGCTACACAGCGTGAACTACCGCACCTGGCTGCTTTCACTGTGCTATTGATTATCTCTGCTCGATTACAAGTGCCATGCGAAGACTAATCGTGTGATCGACAGCCACTTTATACACCTTCCCGCTGCCAATGCGTGGTCCACGTGGTTCTCTGCCGGTAAACGTTTGCAACCGAGCGCAACAGTACAAACGCACAACAATCGTTTCGTTTAGTTCATAGAAATTACTCACGCCAAACTAATCGACGTCATCACGGATGTTCAAAATCTGTCACCAAAAAGGTGGATAACAGCATTGCTAGATGCTCACTCCAAGTCTAACAACGTAACTCCTATGTAGACTCGTTAGGTAACAACAATGATAATATGTCTTTCCAAAGTAAAAGCAGAGGTTTAGTCTCGTTCGAAAAGATAGACTGTACTAACTCTTTCAAATGTAAACACATTTCGAACAATGTAAATACCAGTTAGGTATTGAATCTATCCAAAAAATTGAGAATAACATTTACCGAGAGTTAACGATAGTTTCAGTCAAACTGTCTCGTCATCTGGATAGGGCTCGAGTGTCAATCAAAGATACCGGGTGGAGATTGGTGGGTTGAGTTAATACATTGAGAAATTGGAATTAAGATGGTTTAAAAAACGTGGTTGGATGATTCCATTGAACCCTAGGCGGCGCGTACATGGTAAGCCGGAACTCGGTGCGCTACGCCTGTAAGAATACGAGTTTCACGAAAACATAAAGACAAGTGGCGAAACTCGATCACACTATATTCAACAGCAGTAGGTTAGTCAAAAAAACTAATGTGATTGTAAATGTTTAGATCTCAATTCAGTAAACTGGAAATAAACACACCGAGTGCAGCACCACGGTTTAGACACAACAAAATACACATGAAAAATAACCAGATTCAATTCTGTCCAGATGGTGATGTGGCTCGAGTGTTGGTCCATCGCAACGACTGTGAAAACTGTTTGCGAAGATCGTGTGAATGAAAGCATGACATTGACAGTCGAACGCAAAGACGGATGACGTTTCTAAACGGGCGATGTCGGTGACCACAAGGTTCACAACCTGACAGACAACACCTACTGACTTAACTCGATGCAGTGATCAGGGTTTCTCTCAAATTTGAGTACTCGTTGTCTGACAACATCACGGATCCATTAAACCGCTAGGGGTCTTGATGGTTAGCGCTTGAGTGGATGAGCGTTCAATCGGTACAACAGAGACATGACTCAACGTTTGTAGTCCAAAAATTTTTGTTATTTGACCAGATGATAGAATTTTGTCTGCCGTCTGGTTTTGTTACATCCCCTCTTTCATGATTGGAAAGTTTTGACTTTTTGGGTTCATGTGCTTGGTCTGTACGGCTATTCGGTAACTGATGTTTAGGGTGTTTTTAAGGCTTCTGAACACAGATTATTAAGTGGTTGACAATGATTAGGATCAAGGCCGTTGATGGTGATGATGAACCAGATAATAGCGTATTAAGAGTTTCTCGAAGTACATGTAGGTGAATTGGGGTGTTGTTGACACAATTATATCACTTAATGCAACCTGAGCAGCAGAAACAAAAAATGGTCAGGCAAAGCAGGTTTGTTTACATCCTCATGGTGAATAAATCATTTTACAAATCACAGGATCTATTGCATGCTACAACATAACTCATTCTTTTGAAGAAGTCACGGAGTCTAAAGGCAGACAACAAAGGATTGCGAACCTTAAAACAGTTACAGCAAACTAACAGCGATGAAATGTATGTAACAAAGGATTATTGTAATATACGACAAAATGTATAGAACGCAGGACGGACCGAAAAATCCGTGATATAACTATCAGAAAATGTAGTAAAGATGTATGAAGGTCTGATTACGAAACAGCCACAACATATGGTGTCAAATTGATCTACCGCGCCATATTCCGAAAACCCTGAAACACATGTAATCCATGGCAAATGGCTTGTCAAAAAGTTGCACACAAAATACAATGCATACACAAGGATTCCGGCAGCTACCCGCCTACGAAGAACACATGAAAGCATAACAACATACTTCACGTGGTCTAAGCTCAGGCTTAAAAAACGACCATGTCGATAAAATAACTTAACAGAATTATCGTCATATCTCAGTGGTTGATAGTGATGGTTGGATTAAAACAAAATTTAAAAATGTTCTCTGTTCTAACGGAACAACTGCGGGAAGCCAACAATCCACTATTACAGAGGCGAACATTGTTAGCATTACCACAGCGTTGTTGTGAAAAACCTATGAAGTACTTTTGAAGCTATGCACGTTCGGTATCGACAGAAAAAACAATTAATTACAATAAACTCCGTAATTTGTGACGTCACAGAGGCCGGACTATTGAACAAATTCGTCCGCGCGTTCCACCTTGTTCTACTGATCAGACGACTGACCTACTAAGATAAAAGTAACACAATAACGTTCAACGTTCGAACATCGGTCTCGCCGCCAGCTCGTCTGTTACATGTAGGATGACTATGTGGGCAACGCAGCAGACTGTAGGCGTGTGGTTTGTGATGAATAACCGAAGTAATAAAAGTGCACAGCCTACGATGACTGCGCAATGTTCCGAATTCCGACAAATTGCCTGACAGGTTGCCTATTGTTCGACGTCCCTGCCCATGGTTGGAGGAAGTTGCAAAATGGCTAGATGATAACGTGATCGTGGGTTATGAAAATCTTGATCACCCTGCTGGACAGCATTGAGAAGCGGTGCTTACCAGGTTGAAAGTGCGTCACTATCAGTACTGCCAGTTGGGAAACCTCCTGGACATGCTAGTGGCCTGCAGTCGATGGCGAGCTTTACGAGTGCACCTTAAAGACTCTGACTGTTCAGCTCGCATATGTACAGTTCTATTTCATAATTTATCCTCTCGTGAACTATTGTGAAGAGCAGAAGCTGTCAGAACCATGGTACTTGGGATAAGAGCACAGAGCTGAATATGAATGTACGCGTGTATGTGCGATCACTTAAAAGTTTTCTGATGTTCACTACTAGGCCAGTACTTCACAAAGACCGGTTCGTCTTTGTTTAGGTTACCTACCTAAATAGATGGATTGAGAGGAACATTCGGACTGAAGGATAAATCGGCAACCTTCGTGTGGAAAGTTGGTTCAATGATGAATATTGAAGAGTACCAATACTCCTAGTTCAGACCTTCATAGCAATAACCTGCATAAACCCATCTTCAGGAGGACTGTACCCATACAATCAATAGATTATATACGAGCTTAATCAATCACAACAGTTACAATGCGCCAGTTGTGACTTAAAAAGTCCGAGTCAACAGAAATTGATATGTGAAATTGTCGGGGAAGAAATCAATTCCCCGAAAATACCGTTTCATTTGCCACCGCAGTGGCCTAACTCACTGCTGACTGTAGTGACCTTCATAGTCGGCACGGTCATGTGCCACTTCACCCGTCAGGTGCGTTCTCAACCTTTATGCCAATGTCTGGCGTTCCGCACACACGCACGTCTTTTTAATTGTGATGTCAAGGTATTGTCTGGATCTTTGTCTGGTCCACTTCTGTCCTTGTTTTCTCATTGGTCACAAACCCTTTAAATGTGGTCAAGTTTGTGACCGTCCTGGCTTCGGATTGAGTGACATAAAGTAGCTCTGTTCGGAGGCCAGTCTTTTCTCTGTGTTCGTTCGTTAGCCTCAAGTGGTTGGGTTGGCCGGGAAGATTCGTATTAATCTTGCATATTACGTAGTCCGTCGTTCAGAACCGTTGAACGTCGTTCCGATATCTACCGTTCCACTAGCCGTTATTCCGTTGTCTATTTTACGCGCCCGTAGGCCGCATATCAAGTTACAACAGAAATGTTCGCACCCATTTGATGTGAATGAACACAATCTACCTCGAAATGAAAGTGGAGATAAGCAAATAATATGTACACAAAATATTACAGTAACCCACGCCTTAGTTCATTTAAAGTCATCGGAAAGGTTAAAGTGAGCTGTCAAATTATAAAACGTCTCTTGTTCAGTAGCATATTGAGCAATACGTGGACGCTGGATGCATCATTAGGCCGACCAAACACAGACAGAATTAATCGAGGCAACCGTTGCTTGAACCATTCGAACAACTTGACTGGTAGTAGTGAGCGTCATTATTACTAGGATACTTTGCGTTTCGTTTCATCTTTAGGATTAACTGCCACTAATTACCAGGGCACATCTCTGGGCTTGACAACTTGATGTGATAACTAACCAAACCTAATTCTCATGGAATCTGGAGCATAACAGTCGTGGAGCTGACTAGCTAATCTAGCTCAAGAAAAGTTAATACAAAAGAAGAGTGGTTCTGCAGGAACATGAAAAATAACCGGTAAATAAAAAGCATACTGCGCAAAAACAAGGGGACGGGCGACAGATGAAATGAATATATTAGTCACACAAACGTCAGAAGAAAGTTGTGACCCAGATAGAAGACTGTTGCTCGCCTGCCGTTCTAGATGACTAACTATGTCAACGCCACATCAATATGATATACAACACTTTCAGTGTGTCACAGACGAAATACTTGACACAACTGAGGTGAAACTGCTACTCCTCCTGCACTGGATCACGCTGTGTGACACCTATGTCCGACAGGATCAAAGCATGTTTGCGTCCGACAGTGAAGAAGACTATACTCAATCGATTCGATAGACCATCGGCAGGTAACATTTAGAAAAGTGTAGGTTGGGTAAAACGTCTACTACGTATTGTGAAAAAAATGCACGTTCGTAGACAACACAGTGAGGAGCACATACTTTTAACATCAACGTTGAAACGATAGATATCAGTTGATCACCGACAGAAAAGACAGGTGCCCCCAGGTGATAGTAAAACACCACTGCTGCCAACCATACTCTAAGTGAGCCTGGTCACTTTCTAACAACCTTACGCACATCGCGACAACGTTGAAATAGCATAGAGATTCGACACAGATGTCTTATGTGAGCACTCCATCTGACGATGAGGGGGAGTGTCATAAACCCCCGGAAAGATGAGCTGGATTGTCTGAAGAATGGTAATGCATTTGGAAGGGACCGAATTCTTTTCCCTGTAATGGAGAAAACGAAAAATGCTGATCTCAAGATTAACACAATTGCCCTGACAAAGTATTTCCAAGTCAAATCAAAAGACGACTGCGAAAAGCTGCTCTGTTCAGCCCCAAAAAGCGTGCAACAGGCGGAGAAATACAGAGCACTTATACGACGCATAGTGATCCGGGTACATTCTCGAAGCAGAAGACCGAGGGGCAGTTACTAAAAACAGTAGTTAAAATCACTAAGCCATCAATGAGTGTGGCGGAAGACCGGTCGACCAGGCGAAAAGAGCGAAAGTTACCTGTAAATTGCTCTGGGAATTTCTGTTCATTCAGACTGGGCAAAATTGTTTTCTCGAGGAAAGAGGCGGTTTGGATGAAAAAACTGGGTTCTCGAACATACAGGAAAATAAGAATGGTTCAAATCATATGTTGTACGGCCGTCATGTTACGTGGGGTAGTATCGAGACCGAAATTCTGGCGTCGTGATGAAAGGTTCGGTGTGAGAAATATAGACAATAAACACACACACACACACACAATCGGCGGCATCCGTTTCCGGACTGGCCTGTTATGATGGCCGGAATTAAGGGATGCTTGCGCCCGAACGTTATTACAAGCGTCTTGTGCTGCACTATTCATGGCTACACTCACACAACCCGCATCTGAAGTGAGCCCGAAAGGATGAGAGCGGTGGGCATGAAAGCGAAGGTCACTGTGGTCCGATCGATCAATAGTGGTTAGTCAGACTGTAGCCTACGGTGAAACGAGTCTTTCGGAAATAAAAGATGAAGAACCTACTAGTGGCAAGTTCCAAGCTGAAGACATTTAAAGTACAGGGTACGAATATTTTCATCACAGGAATACATATATGTGCATTCCACATAAGAATGAGAAACATTAATTTAAAGTTCGACCAGGAAATCAAAGAGGATCTTCGGGATACAATATACCAAACGAAGGTGAAGAAAGGAAGGAAGGTAGGTCATCATGGTCTGAATCTTCGTAAAGAAATCCGGACATTTTACCAGAGAACGGAGGCATATGGTTGATAAAGATAACAATTAAGATAGTGGAAGTCGTCTGTTCGCGCCTAATTCACTCGTCGTCTCCATGTTCACTGTAAGCCGTGCATGCATTGACGATTTAATTGTCCAAAATGACCAGCGCATTCTTAGCCGTACTACACACCCACATCATCACGACTTGTGGCACCTACAGTTATTTTGTGCACCGTGCACCGTAACTCACGGCAACGCAGCTAACGTTCATTAGACCTTCGGATGCCCTTCCGGACAACAGTCCGTTAGGTGATCCAGTTTAAGGTTGCATCCTCATATGACCTAACAACTACATTACCATACCTATATTGTGCACACATTCGCTGCAGAGTGTGGCCGTGATCCAGTAGTCTGGTCTTGTGTGGAAAGAGCCTTTCTGTTAGTGCAGCACAAGTTGATCATACAGATCGGCTAGATGTTGAAGGTAACCTCGACGATCGGCCCCTCGCATTCTATATTCGCCAGTTTTGTTTGGAGCGCGGGGACCGGCCTCGCGTAAAAGCAAAACCAAATGAAGTGTTAAACGGATGCTACAGTCGGAGGAAATGTAAGAAGTTCAAAAAGAACGTAGACACTCGACAGCTATGCCGGTAACTCTAATTATGTGCGACTTCCGACGATGTACTTAACCATATATATATATATATATATATATATATATACGATGGTTTATAAAACATCCTTGAGCAGGACACCCTCGTGTCATACCAGAAGTGCCATACTCGTCTGAAAATAACAGAGAATGCACGTAGTTTTTGTCCACGGTTGTGCTTCACGTAGTATTTAGGTATTTACTAGTAACAAAGAAAACATGTAAGCGTTCAGGATGACGGAAAACTGGGAGAAGTATGTTAATGAGTGTAAATTGCCGTGGAACACAACAGGTGGGACGGCACCCGCAAGTGAAAATTGTTAGCCCGACAGATGATCCACTACTGCATCCTGGTGATCATGGGTAGTGTGGTTCACGCCAGTAGAACAAAGCTCAAAACACCACATAAGAGTGATAAGTGCCGACCCCACGGAGTAGTCACTGCACTACCTAATTGCTTCCCTACCTAAATGGTGTCACCACACCAATGTGTAAAATAACGAAAGAGAATTCCACGAGGGTAGTGCATTCGCAAATCATCGTCATTAGTGGAGTCGCGATGATCATGAATGCTCAGTAGGGAAAAGGTTCACAATGCGTTCGTGCATTCCACCGTGTTTTACTTATCGAAGACCTGGCTTATTAATGCGAAGTAAGCATATATGGTTTTGGCATCCAAACACCATCGTCTTCGCCAGTTAGCTTGTATCAAGTTAGTTGACCGTGCAAGCAGTGCAGCACACCACCACTGTGTAGCAGAGACATATGCAACATAATGGAAACGCGCAGTCTATCGTCGGAGGGTGTTGAGCCATGTGTTATCTGCGATTCTCGATGAGATGTCTTGAAAACTGAGTGAATCGCAAGGTGGCTAGGTGATCACATAGTCAAGGGGTATGATAGGCCTGATCGACTAGTTTAACAACGAGGACAGGTTCCGCCTGTCAAAATGATAACGTGACTGCTCAGATCGCTGTGTTTTACAAAAACTTGGTGACTCTTTTAAACGAAGGTAAGTATTTTGGTCTTGAATAACTGATAAGTGAAATATCTTACCTAATAGACGGATGCAAAGATTACTCAATAACCAAAAGAATGCCAGAGTGGAGAACAAGTTCCAACACAGTCCGGGCGACATACCAGTAAACGAAGAATTTCCGTCGAATCAAACAACGGATTTCACACTAAGGGTATATAAAACCAATCATCAAAATAAAAGAAAGTAGAGGCCGTTGATTAAAGGAAACAGTTAGAATAAGAAGCTAGACAGCGTTCCACACCAAACAGTTGGTAGCGAATAGCCAGTGGCATACGGGATACACTGTCACTTCGAATATAGGTGAGGCGAAAAACGGAAACCCGAAGATGAACAACAATCCCTGAATGATATGTGCAACAGGCCAAATTCACAGCACTGTAACGTACGTCTAAAGTTTTCAAAACCGAATAACGGCCACGGCTCAAGCAATTAACTATAGACCTTGTTTCTAAGTTCCAATTCATGTCATGAACTGTTGATACAACATCGAAAACAGCAATTTACAAATCCCCGACTCAACTTGGTTTGGACCGTTGGCATTGTTTGATCAATAATTGTCCGTGTTGATTTTTAACTCGAGCCTTTTACTCTACCTATTGTAAACGTTGAAATAAAATGACTTAGACGGCTTATCGTTACGAAGTTATTGTTAACTCAGCGGAATAGACAATAAATCGATAGTAGCTAACCGATACAAAACAACAGTACGTACTAGTAAGCGCCTTCTAATGGTTCAATTCAAATTATTTTTAACAGAACTGGAACTTAGGGCACAAAACCCTTTTCAGAGACAATCTCGTGAGATTGTTGTCCTTTAGCCTTACGGCCGCGTGAACCGAAAATGGCTTAAATTGAGGACCGAGTAAGTAAAGTGAAAAACAGACGGTTTTTAACACTTTTGTGGAAGTCTGGGATGAGATTTTTTAAAGATAGTTCAGTGGGCTCACAATGAAATTCACGCCTAAGATAGTATACAAGGAAACAGAAAATAAGTTGCGACTCACAATATACCACATATCCTGGTAATGTGGATCGTTCCAGTTAAATGATGGAAGGGTGTTTCGTTTGGTGCGTTTTAGAGGTACCTGTTTCTCTAACCATTGAACCTTCAGAATTCCATAAATGTTATAAAATGACACGAACTGAAGGGCTTCGAGAACACCGGAAAATTTTGTGGGAACTCCTGCGTACTGACCGTTTTGTCGCGCGAAACAGATATAGTTCGTCCAGGCCCACTAGCTTAAAAGAGATAATGTTACAACACAGGGTGTGAGTTACCTTCCGAACAAGGGCGACGCCCATACATTTAGCCACTAGTCTAGCAGCCAAATATCCATCACTTACACTAGCAACAAATTCCTCGAACTCAAAAGAACAAGTCCCATTTTCACATTCACCAGAAGGCGAACCGGCGTACGCACACTGATATACGGCAACCAGTGTGAAGAAACGGCTCAAATTCATCGCGACAGAAACTTTACAAATCTTTACGCAACCCAAAAATAGGAGGTTAGTAGTAAAAATGCAAGACCCACATATCTACGCCATCTGAACGCTACCACTGCAACGAAGCCCGACGGACGGCCTTCAAAGCATAAGTAGCGCGGCTACCTTAAGCAACCTTGAGCTTAGTTAGTTCAGTTCTTTTAGTTCAGTTCACAGGAACTGATGTGCTTTGTAACGCACTCGATGCCCTAGTAGCACGACCGACTCGTGAGTGACTCACGAGTGTGACAACTAAAACACTTTTGAGTCACTGATGAGTCGGTCCATGGAAAAAGTTATCTTAGCCCTTATTTCGTTACGATCGGTTTTCCGCACGTTTCCTACATTACTTCGTTAACGAACACGACGTATTCGCTGGCTTAATTCCACGTATATCACGACGGCCCATTCCGGTGACATCACCAAATCGACTAAATGGTTACAGAAACGAATTTGAAACTGACATAATTTATGTAAACAGGAGTAAATATACAAAATTACTGGTTTCACTGGTTTCTTGCGGAGCTGGAAGTATAAAACTTGTGTGGTATCATCGCCTTGAGGTATCCCGGTAAGATTCAGTAGTACGGAGTTCGTGGTTCCACAGCAGATTCTATCTCGGTTTGGTTGCTGTCCCTCCGCACCGATCAAGTGAACAGCTGAAATTGTGAGAGTATTTGAGGTGTGTTGCGTGTTGAGGCAGCTAGCAGTAGGCGGGCACCTAGGGAGGTTGCACCGTTTTGTTGTATAACAGTGGAAATGGAAAGCTGTACGAGGAAGGCAGGGAAAATGGGAAAAGACGAGAGAAGAAGTGTAGTGACCTGCGACCGTGTGGCTTCTCTAAGGATCCCGGCTGCAACCGTGTTTTCCAGCTTGTCTGTTCTGTAAGCATGATTCTGTGTATGCCTGCAAAAGAAGGCCCGATATAAGCTCAGCGTCACTTTCTTCAGTCATGCAACCAATTGCACGCAGCGAATGCCTGCCGTTTTCTTAACGACTCATCTACTATTTCATTATTCAAGGTTGTTTAACCTGAGCGTTGTTTAACGCACTCGAAGGTTCCACGCACTTTTCGCTTGGCGCGCTTTTGAGCGCTGTCGAGTTGGCTGTAGCCCATCTCGCGCTTCTCTTCTTTTTCCTCCTGGTTGCTGCCGTTGGTCCCAGACTATGCTATAGTTAACTACTTATCATATTTCCAAACTGCTGGAAATATACGGTTTGTTTCCGAACCTGACTGTGTTCTCTAGTTCCATGCCTTTTGGGACCACGTTACGATTGCTCTTTAGGAAAGGCGTATTTAATTGTTAGTGGACGAGAGTCTAGCGCATACCCACTTGTCCACTACAGAAGGAAATGATAACAATGGAAATACATGGGGCTATACGTGTCCGACTGTCAACGGTCATTTTGGTGTAATCCAATCATCTAGTTACCTTTTGAATACCTCAACTGACGTTGCCATGACAATCGTCGCAGTAAGTGAGTTCCATGTCGAACAGACTCGGACAGAAAAACTATGTCGTATGCATAAAAGGGTATTACGTGGTATGGAGATCTTGTACTTATGGCCCCTGAGGCTCACAATATCGGTGAGTGTAAAGAGATTTTTGTTGGAGTGACTCGGGGAGCATACGCTTTCGTAAAGTCTAAAAACACAGCATCAACTGGGAGGCGTTCTTCGGCGGCTTTCGTCCATGAGCCAGCGGCAATCAGTAGGTTGGTCGTGCATGAGTGAACGTTTCTGAAGCCGCGCTGCCCCGACGCCAACAGTGAGTAAATATTTAGATAGTTTCTCACGAAATCGTCTACCATGCTCTCCATCACTTTTGACATGGCTGGCAGTAGAGCAATCGGTCTGGAATTACTGGGGTTTGTTCGATCCCCACCCTTGTAGATGGAAGAGATGACGCCGTGCTTTCAAGTAGCTGGAATACAACCAGTATAATATGAGTGTTGGAACAAACGATCAAGCAGTTCCGCCAGCTCATCTGCGAATTCTTTCAGCATTGATGGGGGTATCTCGTCAAGCCCCAGTGACTTATCAACGCGCAGCAAGAGTAACTTGGCGCGTACATTAGCTGGGGTAAGGTTGGGGGATGAACCCGAGGAACGATCAGGACAGAAAACCGTGGTGCATGGTTCCGTCTCAGCGGAGTTGCCGAAGACTGATGCATACAGAGCACGTAATATCTCAGCTGCCTCATAGTTAGAGGCAGAGAGTCCTGAAAGTCCCACGAGTGAGGATATGGCAGCTTTCGAACAGGTCAAGGAGGCCATGTGCCCGAAAAACCTTTTAGGACAATCGGCGATAGATCTCGCAAGTGACACTTGGCGAGCTCTGCGGTCGGCGCGTACGGCTGCTGTGCACTGATTACGACAGCATCACTATGCCAGGTGTGAAGCACCATCTCTTTTAAGGAGGAATACATCCCACAGGGCCCGCTTCTCTTTCATTAGACGCCTGGTGGATGGTTTGAGCCAGGACGACTTACAGGTGGGTGCAACATAATACACCGTAGATGTTCGTCTACCGTGCTACATTCTTCAGGTGGTGGCCAGTTAGCTTGGGATAAATGTTCTCGCATCTTTCGAAAGTTAGCTCGTCTGAAACTACGTCGAGCCGACAGTAAAGGGCGGATGATCGTGACGTCGCATATTGAACGAAAACCTATTGTGGCATGGTCGCCTGCATATAACGGCGCACCAACCTCGACTATATCCACCACATGGAGCTCGGTAGTTAACACCATGTCTGTTGCATGGTTGGTTCGTCTACCGTCCTTAGAAACTTTTCCCTTCGCATTTTGCACCCAACGTTGCACTTTTTCCTTCACAACAGCGTGAGACACTCCGGCGAACTGATGTTTCGTTACGGTTTCTGTAAGGTATGGAAGTAACTTTTTAAACGTACAACATACCGTTTTCTGCGGAAGCAAATAGGGTAGATGACCAGGAGAAACGACTATTCACTCCTCTCCAGTTGATACTAGAAGCCAAGTCATCCATCATGGTCAACGACATCAGGTTGCTGATGCAGTCTTATACAGATGTGCCACCCAACTTGGACAGGTAGTTAATCCAATGACAATAAATAAATGGTGAATGTTATTACCAGCAACATGTACGTTTCACTCATGGGTTCAATGGGCTCAATGGGTTGTAACCAGAAGTAAAATGCTGGAGCTCTTGAGAATTGCGTATCATTATGCGTAGAATCTCAAGGTCCTCAGCAACCGGCTGTGATCGGGAAAAGTGGTGCAGTATCTGAACTAATGCAATGGATTTTGTTCAAGGCGTGCCTTGAAAATTGCCACAGAGCTAACAGAAACAACATGGTCTGGTGAGGCTTTCCAAGCCTTGCGAACGCGCAATGAGGAAAAGCTCTGCCTGTATCCTAGTTTGCTGTTTGATCTCTAGTTTTGAGGGGTGGCGCCTTAGTGTCACTCTACTCCCCCTGTTGAGCATCAGGCGGCAAGAATGATCGGGGAATGCATAATCAAAAAGGTCAATACCAAGTCACATCTAAGCCGACGGCACTCTAAGGAGTAAATGTTCAAATATTTCAGCACTCCTTCATATGGTCTAGTTCTCAGACCCCGTACTGCCTTGGTAACTCGACGTCTCCGGGAGCAACTTGTCCCTTGGGAAATGCAGTGGCCAGATCACAGTTCCATTAAACAGATACGGTCGAACGTAACTGTTGTGAAGAAGCTAAGAACATTCGGGGTAGAACCGGCCGAAAAGACGCTTTAGTAACGCCAGGATGTCGTTAGCCTTCGTTACATTGGTTTCGGCGTTCGCATGTCTCAAGAGAGCGTGTGAAATAGTTCAACCTAGGTTCTTCTCAAGAAGAACCGTCTGAAACGGATATCCGTTGAGCCCATAAGTGGTTTTCATAGAGCCACGAAGTTGCATAACTTCGCACTTACCAACATTAATTTCTAATCGATTCGCTCAAAATACCAGTTGAATAGAATGTCAGGGTCCTTTTGTAGAATGGTAGAATCATCGGTCGTGCTGACGGCCCGTCAACTTTTGACGTCGCCCGCAAACAGTAGTAACGGAGAGGTCATTGAGGGTGGATTATCGTTGGCGAGTACCGAACATAGCAGCGGGCCAAGAATTGAAACTTGGGTTACATAACTGGGGCTAGGCCTGCATGTAGAGAAAACACCATTAACGCGCACCCTGTACAAACGGTTAGCAAAGTGTGACTCATGCCACTGGAGAAGATTGCCTCGCACCCCATAATGAGCAAGCTTGCCGATGAAGACAGGATGATCCACGCGATCATATGCCTTAGCAAAGTCGAGATATACGCCGTCTATTCCATTGCCCTGATCAACTGCTTTCTCCCGCTGGTCGGCGGCTATCTGAAGATTTGTGGCACATGAAAGGCCCTTGCGGAATCCGTGTTGCGCACTGGAGAAAAGCTCGCGACGGGTGAGATACTTACGAGGCGAGTCGTATACAAGCGTCTCTAAATTTTTTGAGATGCTTGACAGCAATGCAATTGGTCTATAGTCACTGGGGTAATTTCGTCTACCACGCTTGAAAACGGGTGTAATGCTTGCGAGGTTGCGTGTAATCGGTAGAGCGTGAATAGCTCCGTTATCTTCTAGCTAAAAAATAATCCGTACCCATTAAAGTTGTTGAAAATTTGTGATATGTTGCAGAATCTAAAATCTTAAAAATCTGTTCCCCAGAGGTTTGTTTGTTTCAATCTTCTAAAGACGTAAACAAGAAATGTGTGGTTGTTTAATGGCATAGGGATTGATGGAAAAATAACGCGTGGTTGCGTTCTACGTTAATTCGGAGAATTGAGGGTAAAATGTAATTAAACTCGACGTCATAGACGTGGAAACACATGGCTTCATTTAGATTTCCGCGTGACTAAGCAGGAAAGCGTGATTATAACTTTGACAATCGAACTGTTGTTGAAACATGAGTATTATGCCTCTTATAATACTACAAACTTGAGAGACGCCCATAACCCACTTCAACGTAGGACAAGTTGCCATGCTTCACCACTCGTTGGTACCACTGTTGTTAACTTTTCCATGAAATCATGATGTATACGCTGAAATGGAAACAAGGTTATCTGCTGAAAGAATGACATCAAAGAACACTCCAAGCTGGAAAGACTACGACATCTATAACGGCAATCTTGTAGTTCATCGGTATGGTGCGTCAAGGCCGAAGCGAGTTGAAAGCGGCCATTTAGGAGCGGGAAGAGATTTTTCAAATTTTTCGTGAAATATTGAAGCGCGTATTACGAGACAAATATACATATCTTATCTAGTATAATAGTTGAGTTGCGATGAGAAAAATCACCTATACGTAAAAATTGTCCACATTCGCACCTTTGTTGGAAAAAATGTCCCCATTTTTTTCGACAAAAACATCATGTTGAATTCCCTCAGCAATTCTACGTCCTGAAAACCTTTTGATTGGAATTTCCGTGGTAGAATATATAACTCACGTGGCAGAAACGCTCGATTTTGCGTAGTTTTGTAGATATGATTGAATATGTAATCCTCTACCACGCTGCGTTTAAGTTGCCTTGTACACGAAATATCACAGTAATTCTTAATGAAACCCATGCCGCCACGGTCGCTGGCTAATTATTCATCTGAATTGTATGTTCAGCTTGATTCCTTTATAGTATTTTCAGTGGGAAAGGGTTTACGTTTTCACCTGGTTGTTTCTACCTACGGTATAACGTAAACATGGATAACACGTCCCACCCTGTCCGTAACAACGTGCGTATTGTTTTGTTTATTGCTTACTGACTATTCTTGAATATAGCTTGCCACGTGTACGCGAATAAGTGCTCATTTATCTGACAGATAATGACCAAATTTGATATTCATTATTTATCCGACGAAAACATTGATTCCCACTTCTACCACTTCAGCTACAACCCTCCTATCTTCGTATCATGGACGACTATGATTCCGGTGACAGTTGGTCTATGGTTTCGCCGGCTATAGACTTCACTGACGGCTGCCAGCATGTCATCTCATTTTTGACCAGAACTGAAGGAGATCATTACAACTTACGCCAAACGTTCTCGATACACGTATGTTCTGAATTCTCCCGATTTCTGCTTAACAACGTTGATCATAGGTTAAGTGAACTGTACGGGGGGGTTACTTGTATGAACGCAAAAGACATAATTAGGCGTTGATCATGCCTTAAGTGAGCTAGATGGAGCAGCTACCAGTGCAAAACCGTGTATCACCTGAAGTCTTCATCATCATGTCGTTCGCCGCATGTGATATCTGCCAGAAATCTGTGCACACATATACGAAGGGACTTACTTTCTGCTGTTACATCAACAGGATATTCGCTCCAGGTGACGCTGATTCGCGCTTTCTTCGGCCTGTGTGAAGGCGTCACAATATCAGCGGACCGGTCTAAGTCAACATTCGTTGTGGGTTGTGTTCGGGACTCGCACTCCATAATCACTGGGGAAGTGCGAACAACGGCTGAAGTAGATGGAACTGACAAAAATAAGGATTCGAAACGTGCACTTACCAGGCGACTGAGGTTGAGGCTGATTGCCACAGCATGGACACTCGTTTATGTCTGCCATTTGGATACATTTGGAGTGTAAAATCAGTTGATCGGTATCACTGCAATAACCGTCCATCTGTACCTGGTCGCCGCAGTGTCCACATGGCAGTCCTGATGTAGGCTTTTTCACCCACCTCCGTTGCATACCGCTTGCAGTTGAACCCATCAGGAAGTCGCATAAAGGTAAGCCAGTATTAGCACGCTCCACTATCTTATTGACGAAAGCAATGATGGTGTTCAAGCAAGCCACCGCCGTGCGGTTGTTGCAGTCATGCAGTTTTTCGAGTACATGATTAAGCGCTTTTTAGTGTCGGTTGAAATTGGCAACAACAAGCGGCTGAAGCTGCCGGCCTACCAACCACAGAATTGACAAGTTGTGCTCTGCAAGCCACCGCTCACGAATGGGGACTTCAAATTTGTAAAGTAGAGTGAACACTACAAAACACCTTACCGTAGGGATAGAGATGTTTACGAAACACCGGCAGAATGTGAATGCATAGAAGCCACATTGTACGGTAAAAAGTGCATTCACATGTGCCGTGTACGTTATCTACGACGAAATCGCCGCCATCTTGTTACACTTGAAACTGCAATGTTCAACGTGATCATTAGAAAATTGCTTACCCGGCACCCAGACAATGTTTCAAAAGGGAGTCGTGGAGTCCATCCCTTCAGATGTTTTTGGACAAGGTGACTTGCGAATGTGGTCATTATGTGCAGAACGTTCTTCACGTACCAGTCAACATCCACAGTCTCACGGTGGTCGCACCCACAGGTCGTTTGTATTTCATACTCCCGTAGCAGCCACCCCCTGTAGTTCCATATTTTCTGAATGGCGACTGCTAGGAAGTCTCTTGGGTGCGTTTTCTTCTTCAGCCATCCGTTTGCGTTCTCTAGCCTATTATTCGTTCGATTGCCAAGGTGGACAACATCGCCTTGAGCACGGATGGCCCAGTTCGGTTTGATGTACAGCTAATTACATAGCAAATTATTCAGGAACTTTCTATCCGTTAGACCGATGATGTACAGATCACGTTTAAACCTACGACAAACAGTGTAAGAGCGCAACTTACTCTTCCCCCTTGTTTGTCGCAGCCATTCGGTGGAAGAGAAAACGACCGCGAAAAGAGTTCATTTTTCAACAAATATGACGGACGAATTTTGCCCACTTACATGCTTACGTACGGCATCTGGTACATGAGAGTAACACAGCAGGAGGTCGCAGCCGAACACTACATGGGCTGCCCTAATCTGCACAGCCATCCTATCCATGATAACCGTTTTCATTGCAATCGGCTCACCCATCATTTCCTGAAAAATTTCGAAAAGTCTACGTAGTGAAGCATACTTCTCACCGTCTGTCACTACGATTTGATATAACCTCCAACTTCGAATGTATGAGGAAATATACAATGAATTACTTGTGCCTGTTTGTCTTGTGGGTTGCATCCACATTCACAACATGTGGGAAACGTCGTAAAAGTTCAATCTGCATTCGTTGGACGAGGCGGGTATGCGTATATCGGTTGCCTTCATCCATCAGAGTGCGCACCACACCCATAGCACTGATCACCGATAGCACCTCATCAAGATTCCCTAACATACAGTGACCAATCTTATGTAACAAACTTACTTGACATTGCAGGTTTCAATTTGCAGCGGATGTTTCCAACGTCAGCGGTTGTGATAAACTTCCCGTAAACATCCGCTACTTATTGCTTAATGTCAGCAATTGGTGTATTGTACTGGAAGAGACTCCTGCACTCGTTCAGTTCACCGACGGTGAGTCCATGATTCGTAGGATGGGACTCACATGGCAGACGACTGAGAGGGTGGTTGTGCTCCAACTCGGAAAAGCTCACGACCAGACACGCACCTCATCGGGCCACATGAAATCGTGATCTGCGACACCTGCCGCGAGAAATGATTTGTTAAAGCTAACAATAGTTAGCCCAATATACACGTCGCACACCCTTGTATAGACTGCTACGCCTTTTGTACCTTTTGCAAAGATAATAAATCTACACGGTTTTCAAGAAACCATGTCACCTTATGTTATCGTGCTTGGAAGCAATTTTCGACCCACTACTCGTCCAGAGAACGTAAATAACGCCCACCTCGTCCATGTACCTTTGAAAACACTCCTGAAACCGTGAGAAAGTATGAAATTCACGATCCTCAAACATCGCCTTGAAAATCGCGATGTAATCCATTTCCCACAAATAAAAAATGAACAACTGGAAGTGGAATAAAAAGCAAATGAAAAAAATGAAAAAATACATTAAAACTAACCGCAGCATTCTTGTGATGACATTCACACATGCAATCGACCACAACAACAACAGCCATACCAGTTTTCCAAAAACAATTACGAGGAGGTGGTTTTCAATTAATGGTCGGTTAAAACCAACAGATATGAGACCATGACGCAGATTTCGACGATTTAAATTTCTGCATCAGCTATCAGGCCAGTAAAACGATTTATTCCAGGAAAATAATTTTTCTGAACACGACAACCCAGGAACTCACGTCCTACGACTGGCATCCATGGCACTTTACAAAGTTAATAGTGAATGAATGAACGTCATCCTCCGATTGTGAATGGAGGGGATCATTCAAAACTAAACGCTGACGGAGGCCGCCGACTCCACAGGAGCCGACTGTAGTGGGTTTTTGAGGTCATTAAATCCTCAATAGGAACCACCAGGAGACTAATACGCGCGTGGTGATTGGACTTTAATAAATTTCCTTCCCCTATAGATCGGTGGAAGTGGAACAAAATACCGCCGGGGATAAGACGACGCCGGTTGCAGAACCGGTCCAGTGTATGCGATGCCATCTCATGCGAGGTGACAGTAATTTTGGGGATTCGTGGTCGAGATTCGTCCGACTCCGCCTTGGGCCTCATGATTCGATGAATATGTTAATCCTGAACCTTGGTAAGTTCAAGGGCAGTCGATAGGAACAGCCACTGACTCTTGTCATGTTCCGGGTCGTCGCTGGCGGAATCGAGAACACTTCTAATAATAGCTTTGCGAGATCGGTCAGTGTTTGTAGGTTCCTTTTGAGCGAGTTTTCACCTGTGGAGTTCAGCTCATGGTGTATCATGGTATACCCGGGGCCCAGAATCATCGAACAGTTTATGTGTCGCTGGCAGAACGTCTTCAGTCAAACCAGATGAAGAAGGCGCGTCCCTTGCCAACAAAGGTTTGTCAGTATGTGGCAAATCTAATTTCCTCGCCAATCTCGTGGTAGAGTTTGGGGCGCTTGGATTTATGCCTATCTTAGTGCAAAGACTGGCCCAGAGCTGATGATCATGCTCATCATTGAGCTATGGGCAGCTTGCGGCACGTTCCGGAAGGTTTCGAAGGAATACAGAATCTTCCCAAGCAGATAAGTTCAACCGTTTATGGGCGACGGCGTTGGTGTACATGGAAAACTTAGCCGAAATTACGCCGTTATTGATGTAGCTCTCCCGAACAGCAACACTGGGCTTTTTAGACAGTACCGAGCGAAGAAACTTGAAATTCGGTCGCTTTTGCTCACACGCTGTTGAGGAGTTGTCAGCAGTAATGGGCATGTGTGTTTTCGAAGCAACCGAAGTACCCCTCCTAGACCTCGCCCCTGGAACAACTGACGCAGAGGATGCTGGGCCTGTAACACTCGCACTTCAAACCTCACTGGTTACAGTCCGTGGCTCAGGGGATGTCACATCCACTGGCGATTTGCTAGCTTCAGAACCAGGCGCCTGCCTAGCGGTTCTAAAACAGAGGAAACAAGGTGAGTACTGTCTAACTGTGTTGTTGTCAATATTTTGTGTACCTCGTTGAACGTACCTAAACGCGAGGTGTGAAACTTTGTGTCGCAGAGCAAGCACTGAATGGCTTGGTCCCTCGCGCGAACAATCTCTATACAAGATCCACAAATGGACCTTTTCATGAGCTCTGGGGCGACCAAGAGAATAAGAATAGGTCAATTCGTAATCCTCGAGGTCTTTAGGATACGGACACAGTTAAATATGAATTAAACAACGCGGAGAGGAATTCTAACCCACCTGTCGTGCTGTTGGCGTCATTTTGGTTTTTGATTATGCAAGTCGTATGAATGTCTTGCTGGGCCTTTGGATCACGGTTGCTTCTGTTGTCTCCCTTTATAGGACTATCTCTGGAACCTTTATTTCGGAAAAAATGTGAAAAAGACGTGTAGTATCCGAACCAATGCAGTAGATGTTGGTCAAGGCGAACCTTGAAAATTGCTATAGAGCTAGCAGAGACGTCATGATCTGGCGGAGCATTCCAAGCTTTGCAAACACGCAGTGTGATGAAGTTGCCTGCATTCTGGTCTGCTATGTCGGACCTTCAACGATAAATACACGGGTTCAAGACAGGGGCCAAGATCCAGTTGCCTTATCGTGTTTGATGTCCAGCGGGTTTTGCTATGATCTGGAAAACAGTTGGTTGAAGCCGGATGTAGAACCGCTGTTGGGGATTATAGTGAATAACACCAGCACAGCAAAACCACCAGTTTGCTCTAACGATGCTTCAAAACGGTCCAAAGAAGTGCAGCTAATGACCTCATGAGGAAGGTTGCCCCAGCGTTTGATAACCATATAGGCAACGAACTGTTGCCTAAAGAAGGTATGGGGACTGGGCTTGTGTATCTTCTTGGCTTGCTCTAGTCTTCCGTCGTCACTGAAATCGTGTAAGCATAATCCTGTCGGTCACAAATTGAGATGCCATTATGTTATCCAGGTACGTCTTTCGTGTCGTAACACTGATTTTAGATTTTGTGGGAAAGTTTGCCATGAACAGGACGGTCTTGAGAAATATCTGCACGAGCATCGGCAAGTTCAATGACCACCTGTTGCTCGTCCGCGAACGGAAGTGCGTGTTACGCAATGGAATCACCGACGCTGTACGCCCTGGTGATACGACTACATGGCATCGTGATGTATGCGGTCACGAATGCACTGCCTCAGATTAACTGAGCATCATATACTCATAGTACACCGTCGGCCAACAGACAACGTTAGAGTCAAATAGTTTATATCAGTCATCCATTTTCTGCCTGTTCGAATCGATCAACAACCACAGTCGTTTGGAACTCAACCGCTTCCGTCTCCAGAAATCTGGGTGTTTGTGGTACTTCGCTTTACCTCTTCTTCAGCATGGTGAGTGTTTCGTCCGTTTCATTCCAGTCCAATATTACATTCTGTTTTCCCCCATATTCTCTCCAAACTGAACTGACATGTACTCCTTTAGTGGGCTTTTTCTTACAATACGTTGTCAATATTTTTCGTCCCAGTTTAGATCTCATAACTGGAGTTTCTCTCATCTGTTTATTTCTCGAGAGATAGGGGTTTTAGCTTCGTGCCCGCTTATCAGTTGGTTAGCCGGCATTGGTCGAATGGACACAAATGTCTCACCAGCACACCTTCTGGTGTTAGCCCTTCGGATTTACACTGGATAAGTGGAGTGTAAACGGAAGCACAAGTCACCTGTGGTGATTGTTATGCGCAGGCTACATTTGGCTTCGGTCATTGCTACAGGCTATTCCAAACCGAACACCACCAACAAATTTGTGGGCGACTCCACTCGTCCGGCCCTCGCGTAATCGCATTAGGATCGATCTGTAGTGTGTAGTGGAACAGATGTGTAGACCAATCATTCTCGATACAAAATTAACGAGTGAAGCCAAGGACCGGACTCACCAAAGATTGACAATGTTCGTGAGGCGTCCAATGATGCTGGAATGTATTCGGATCGTTCCAAGTGTAGCTGAGGATGCGAAGTAACCGAGCTGAAAGTTACTCCAACAAATAGGATGTTTTAAACTGGATAGCCACCACCGGCGTTGTAGGAAGAGCCAGTAAGCGCGTATAGCGGAGTTTATTCGAAAATGTGTTGTGTTGTTGTTTTTACCCAAGTCAAACAAAAATGTACAATGTGTTTTGATGCAACAGTTACGCAATGTTAGCAAAATGAAGTATAAAATAATGAAAACTCTACAAGTGCTTTGGGACAAGTGACATTTCAGGTCATCGGCGTATAAAGCGGTGTTACTAATGCTGTCGTCCTGGAAGTCGTTCAGACAAATTAGAATCAACCACCCACTTATGAGGAACCCGCGTGAAAACCGGTGAATGAGACAAAGGGTCTGATCTTGTTTTACTTCTGAAAATTCTTTCATTAATAAAGGAGGCAACCAAGCGGAGCATATGTTCTTGAATACCATTCCCGTTCGTGGTCGACAGGGCGTGCTGAACAAGGTCAGAGGCCTCGGCGAAATCAAAGACGATAGCATCTGAGGTGATGATACTCTGACGTCACTGCGCGAGTAACGCACAATTTGGTTCGAAATTTCCTGTTGTCATTGTCCAATCATATTTTTGCACCATTAGTGTCATATGCATAAAAAAATACGTACGATAACCGTTAGTTTTTTTCTAATAGCATACTTATTTAGTGACGTAACGAATTTTTTGTCACAGCGTCTGTATTTGTTTTATATTTTAATTTTGATGCTCTGAGCAACAAACTGTACGTAACTATCTTTATCATTTTGACATATCACTTCAGCCCATTATTATCTCGGTGAGAATTTGTTCGGTTCCACTATTTCCTCGCCTTAAGTGCTGTCCCTGTTGCCTATCGCTTTTTACCACGCTAGAATTTGTCACTTTTGATCACAAACTAAAAAGCATTGACACGCACGAGATCCAGCAGCATCGGCGGATCAGAGGTATTGAGCGCCTGTGGCCGCTTTGGCCGTCGCACTGTAGCGCAAACGCATCCAATAAAACACAATCTAAATTGTCCAACACACCAGTTAACACGCTACGTGTGCGCTTGCGTTTTCAAGTCACAATTCCAGTCAACAACACCCCCAGGTTTCCGCTCACACGTCGTGTGCACTTTTGCCTGGTTCACGTATGTGATCGACGCCTTCTGTCGGAGGGTTCTACGCCTACCAATCTTCATCCGTCTGTCCGATTTCGTTGAACGATGGCTTGTTCAGCCGCGTGTGTTTTTCGCCATTCATCCAATATGGGCTTCGACCGTATCCCACGACCGTGTTGAGATATACCGGTGAGTGTTGGAATAATCGAGCCTACGGTTTGGTCGTCCATCCTATCTTGCGTGCCACGTCTCGCCCTTTGGTCGGATCTGATCGAACATTAACTCATCCGATTGCCCCTGTTGTCTGCCTTTCGATCGTTGAGGGTTTGTGGACGTGCCCCCCATAGCGTTGAGGTATTCCGCCAAGTTTCGGAATACTCGCACCTCCTATCTGACAGTCCATCACAGTCTCTGCGGTGCCAGATAGGCCTACACCGTCATCACATTAAATGAAACGGCCTCAAGAAGGACCAGTACACTTTGCTGGCTATTTCATGAAAAGCCATTAACCTGTAGGAGCTGCCTTTTTCGTGACCGCTGCATTTCGTCCGTTCCGCTACTCGCCACCGCCAGCGAGCAGAAACAAGGCACGTTTAAGTGTAATCACAGGACGTCTAGGAATGTCAGTGCATTGCATATTGCCAAGTTTGAGAGGGCTCCGTTAGAAACATAGACGGCTTTGAATGACATAAGGTCAGAAGTGAACTCACTGAACAAGTATATTGCGTTCGCCCTTGCTGGTGTGGCGGTTGCTCGTAAGACAGTGGCTTTGTCCACAGGGCAAATTGAGGAAGCCGCGAAAAACTCGAGGAGCAGGACATTCCAGAGTAGGAGGCTCGTTTTGTGGGGACGATTTCTGATCACATCTTCTTCAAGTAAACGAGCCAGAGCGGTGTTGAAAACCTCATTTAATCCAGAATTAACAAATTCGCCTTGTGCCAGCGGACTCCGCTCCAAAGCTGTCAAGAAGTAACTCGGACTGCTTCTGACGTTCCCGCAAAGATTAATACAGGGGAGGTACGGAGAAAACAGTCCACCTAAAGAAGTCATGGAAACATAACGGGAATCTCACTGGATTGCTCATTGCAAGAACGGCAAAAGCGCTCCTGGCTTCATAGAGCACGGTCAAGCATCAAGACTGGCCACAAATTCCAGGCCAACATAAACTTCTTTATTCCTGTTCTCAAGAGGGGACTAGTGCCTCCAAATGGATCAACCCACGTACCCACAGCCACAGACGATGTAGCTGTCTTTACCCCTTTGGATGGCCAGTCGTCTTTGGAGCTGCACGGGTCCGGAACCGTAGCCCGAAAATACACTGAAGACCAACAATCTTGCCTTAAATCCTCGAACATCTTGTCTCCAAAATGCGCAATCAAGGATTATTTTATTTCCGGGATTTACAACCCGATGTATTTGCTTGGAGAACCTCCTGCATCAAGAATGGCTTACACTTGGCCCAATCCAGTTCCTTTTCCCTCTGCCGGGTCACGGCCATTTCTCCCTAGGTTCTCTTCTTACCTAACCCCCCTCGGGGTTTTCGGGGGTGTAAAACTGCAACCTGCCCTTCAGTGCTTCAAAAAGTAAAGACGGTTCACAGGCCATGAACCTTAAGCAACCAGAAATGGACGAAGAGTCCCACAGGAACGCTCAAATAAATGAGACGGCCGCAACCCTCCAAGAGGGCTCAGATTACCCTGATGCTGTCTACACATTCTCCCTCGCTACTAGGACTGCTTCCTCAAGCTGTTTTTCGCGCTGTTGTATCTTTTTGTGCCTAGTCAGATGAGGCGGTAGCCCTCGAATGCCTGTACACTAATTATCGGAGGCTTTTAAACAAACTATTTGAAATCAGACAGTTGGTCCACGACATTTGTCCTCATATTCTTGCTTCGACAGAAACCCGACTTTCCGCAGATGTCAGGGGTAACGAACTGCATGTTGTTCGATACTCATTGTACCGAACAGACTCCTCCAGTGGACACATGGGAGGCTGTGCTGTTTTTCTAGGTCAGAAGCTGCCAATACCACCTGTCGTAGGGGAATTTACCTCCTCTGAGAAATGTAACGGACTGTGGTTCAAACTGCAGCTTTGTAGTTGCGACACGCTCCTTGTCGGAGTTGTTCACCAATCGCTCCCGTGAAGCGCGTCGGACGACGAGGCCATTCTTGCCGCTGTCGACCGTTCCCCGTCTACACAGTGTTTTTTTCCATCTTCTCACTATGGGTGACTTCAAAGCAATCAAACCCTGGATTTCCGAAGTTTCTGGCAAAGTTGCTCCATGAGAAAGCCTGGACAAAACACGTCGAACTACCTACACGGCACCGTCCAGGACAGACACCCCCATTGCTTGATCTGGTTATTACAAGTGAAGCTCATCTGGTAGATAGAGTGGTAATCAAACCACCGCTGGGGCATAGTGACTACATGTTACCTGCTTTCGATCTTATGTTACTGGTTTCAAAATGCCGTGACAAAGACTTCATTCAGAAATTACCAAAAAGATAACTTTGACGCACTGAAAACATTCCTAAGTACACTCAAGCGAGTGCATAATTCAGTGAACACAAACGATCTCTCTTTTAAAGTTGTCATTCACAAAGCTGATTAGGCATTTTCCCTCTCAAACCATGGAAGTCCTCATCTAGCTCACCGCTTCCGCGCAACATTCGTCGTCTTCTTGACTCATGTACCCGTCTATTCTCTAAGCAGAAACTAACGGGTAAGCCGGAGCATCTAGCAGCCTTTTGCTCTGCACGGAACCGATGCAGGCGAGAAGTCCGTCGACATACTGAACAAACACAGACAAAAATCCTACTGGCAGCTTGGGAGAACGAAAATGTTCTGTACAAGTACATGCGTCGCCAGAGGGAAGCTAAGCCCTCAGCGCTTTTTCTGCGGCCTCATGACTGGGAAAACTCTTTCAACTTTCAGGTGGTTGCTGAGATTCTCAGAGAATACCATTCAGCAGTCTACAATGTGGTTCCGGAAATCAGACATCCGATTCTCCCGAGGAGAAATTTCCAGTGCCCACTCCTAACAGCTGAATTCTCTGTGTTCGATGTTCAGGATCTTTTGTTCGAGATCGATCCTTATTGTGTAACAGGACCGGATGGGATTCATCCTCAGATCCTCAAACAAGCGTCCCTTGGTCTGGCGGTGTCCCTTCATGGCTTGTTTAAACAGACACTTCGGACCAGCGCTCCTCCGCAGGCATGTAAAGAGGCCACTAGTACACCTATATTTAAGGCAGGCGATAGGCACTCCTTTGCTATTTAGCAGCTGATCAGCCTCATCAGCATCCCATGTAGGATAATGGAGCTCCTGTTAAAACGGACCATCCCTGAGTTTTTATCCTCCAATAACCATTCCTACTTTACACAGCGTGGCTTTCTTCCCGACTGGTCACGCACAATTAATATGTTTATCTTCACGGACAGCCTGAGGGACGCCAAAACCACTGACCATATCTCGGATGCTATCTTTATCGACTTTGCCAAGGCCTTCAATCGTGTTCCACATGGTCCTCTTGTACATAAGCTAGAAGCCCATGGGATCCCGGGAGAGGTTCTCCACTGGAATACATCCTTTCTTGATAACGAGACTTTCGGGGTAAAAACCAAGTCGGACCATTCTTCTCCCTCTCCGATCTTGTTGGAGTTCCCCAAGGACCTGTACTCTGTCCGTTGTTGCTTCTAGTATACACCAATGACCGTACTGACCTTATTTCTAGCAATACTCTTCTTTAAACTGGTGAGTTAAAAGTCTGGAACTTGTATGATCCCAATGCATTACAAATTGACCTCGACCATAATAGGGGTTGGTCGGACGACTGGAGTATCCCTCTAAACGATAATAAGTGTGCACATATATCGTTAGAAGGAGACTCCGCGAAACTATTCGTGATACACGGTGCATAAAGTGCAGTAGATATCACGATAGTTGACTTTTAAAGGAACCCAAGGATTTGGATGTCGATTAGTTTATTCTTTTCTCATCACTACCAGATGTCAGCCGATAAGCGATTTGGGACCCTATAGCTGGTAAAAAGAACCTTTCCTCGATTAGTCAGGCATGCCTTTCAGTCACTATACAGGGTCTATATAACACCATTGCCTGAGAATGTTATTCAAGTGATATACAGTGGCTTGAAGAAGGACATTATCGCCGACGAGTGTATCCGGGAATAGCCACCAAAATCGTCACTAACTTGCGGTATTTCCTTGACCAGCCTTGTCTAAAACTTCCTGATGATTACCCACTTGAATTTGGATGACTGCTTGGCGGCATAAACCTTACGCACTTTCTGTTCAGCACAGGACTGGTTCGCCAGTTCTTTACCACAGTAGTTGATAGCAGTCGAACGGGTCACGATAAGAGGTTTTGTGAGCTTTGACCCCGAAACTTTTCTAGAAGACAGTTCGTCTTCAACAGAATTATGAACCACTGGAACGACCTTCAGTTGGAGGTTGTTAGCTGTTTTTCTAGTGCATGCTTCAAAGTGTCGTCAGAGTCTCACTCACTTCCGAAGTTACTAGATTATTATTTTACTCTGCTTTGCTAAATGAGTATTTTACTCTGTTCTCTTTAACCCCCAAGAGCGGTGCTACACGCTATTTCAGTGACTACGTTTCGGGTTAACAGACAACCGCTGGCATCGAGACTGACAAACAGACTAGACACCAGTTAATTAGGCCTCCAACCTCGAACTTGTGAACGAATCGCTGAATCAGACCTGCCTCAGGTAGCAGTTCTTTTCTTACTGGGTTCCTACCCTTCAGAGCGGTCTCTCTTCTGAGAGCGTCAGCAGCGCTTTTATATATCGCTCTAAGGCATAATCTGATTCTCATTTACCGAAAAACGCATTTTTCAGGTACCTGACTGTGTTCTTTGTATTCACTGTAATCCCCAAGAGCGGTGTTACACCCTGTTTTCAGTGATTGCCTTTCATACCAACAAACGCCCGCTTGACACTGAGCAGGAAAATCCGAGTGGATTCGGCGACCTTGGACATCTGCCTGAGACACGTGTATCAATTACTGAATAGCTAGCCATCATTTGTATTCGCTCGCATGTTAATTTACGTCAACGACAAGAATGGGCTTATTTTTCTGTCATTTCTGTTTTTTTTCCCGAGCAATCAAGGGGAAAAACTTGCTGGGGAGAAATAATCAAGAATGTTGTGGCCTTTCGCTCTAGTTTACCCACCGTCGAGCATGTTGAAAACTTTTGCACTGACGATTGACGACCTTGACCCTCAGTTTAGCCGCACTCTTTGACGTCTTTTTTTATTTCCGTTGGTGAGAGTGGGTAGGTTTGATGGATAAAGATGTCAATCAACATATATAACAAGATGAATTTGTTTTTGTCGACTTGAACTCAATTGTTCGTTTACACTTACTAGAGAGTAATATCTGGGAAACCTCGTGATATGGTTTAGCTAACATACATGCGCATGTGTGTCCAATTTAGATGTTTCAGTAGGTTATACTTCGAAAAGGACTGACCAGCAATGTAGCCACCGCGATACCCTTTATCGGCCGACATTTTCGCGACAAAGTTTGAGGGTAGTTCACCAAGTTATCACTTATTTAGTCGACTCAATACAGTTGTTTACTGTTTATAAACATTACGTAGACAATATTATCCGTGAGGCGGATGAATCGAAAACTCACGGCGAAGCAATGATGCGCTTCAACTCTGTCCATAAAACGCGCATTGATTCAATATTTATTCTAACTTATTTGCTGGAACTCCCACACTATATATTATTATAATGTATACATTATAATGTCGTCGTTCTTAGTATAACGGTCCTGATGCTCAGTTGTCTCAGTGGGATATTTATTGGGAGACATTTGGCGTCAGGCGACGATAAAGACATTATTTCCAAACTCATGCTCTAACGCTTTGACAAGTTCTGAAGAATCTTTGTGACTGGAAATTATAGTTGCCAGTTTTCTCCTAACGGGTTCTGGCAACTTGGCCAACCATTTTTCCATTGCATGACACGATGATTCTCACATACCCTGAATTGATCGTAGCGGTACTGGTCTTCTGTGCACCTTAGATAAGAAGTAAAATTTAGGGACTGCATTGCCTACTTATTGAATCCTTTCAACGGTAGCTGGTTTACTCTCAATGTTTTCGTTAGTCCTCCCATGATCACTGCTTCGTTCTTATCATTTATCCATACAAATTATTCCGGTTTTATTTTCTAGTAGTCCATTCATTCGAAATAACTAACCAGCTTATCTGAAATGACTATTCTTGCGCCCTTGTTAGGTTTGGACATTATTACATTCTCGTTTTTATCTTAGAGACTAATAAGGTCAAGTGCTATCTGATGAGTAAGATTTTACCTGTGGTTTTGCGGGTCACTTAATTATAATGTAACTGAACTAAGGTTTCTTTGAACATATCAGCACTAACACCTGGTGATTGTTGAAGATCGATCAGTTGGTCATGACTTTCCAAACCTAACAGCCTAAGGTTACTCTTGAAATAAATTAATTTGGTCTTAGTGATAAGACTTTGAGGACAGCTTTATTCCTTATCAAAGGGAAAAAATTGTAGACGTACTACTCCGGACTTTTCGAAAACTCGGCTATAGGCTTAGTCGGGTCAAGTTAGTTCTGTAGTTGTGCTGCCCTCTTTTTCTGTTTTTTTTTTTTGCTACAATTTACTAAGAGTAGCTCTCTACAAACGTGTAAGCATACAAATTTGGATCACAACTGTACTGTTTACAAGGGTATATGTAGCGTTGTTTATACGGGTTTAATGTTTACGCTGAATCCAACTATGTTCAAGCGTACGTTGATCTCATAACGACGTTTTTCAAAATCGTGCAGGTATTGCCTGGCTATTGTATATAAACCACACTCTGGAAGTTCATTAGGTTCTTATGTAAGAGCATGTGATGCGGCCGATAACATCTGCCTCTCAAGAACATAGCATGTGACTAATAACTGACTTGATTTAGCATCCCATCCATCGTACCATAAGTCATGATTTGAGCGTACGCCACGTGCTACGTTCACATGTTCGGAGGTAAATTCACACCTGTAATTAATCCAAACGTCACTGTTAACGGACACTAAGATTGATATCAAAAAATTGCTTTATCTAGGATAGTTTCAAAGCCAGCGGTGGAGTTCCTTCAAGGTTTGCTTCCAATGAACGTCACAGAAACCAGAACTGGCAATCCAATCCCACAGTCCCACACGGAAGTAAGAATAGGAAGTAATTCGGTACGACGGATTGAAATTATATCACATACTAAAGGCCACGTTATCCCCCTAAAGCTCTTATTTATGTCACCAGCCTCTTCAAACCAATGCAGAACCTGTCATTATTGCCAAAAGCATTTACTCAGTTGCGATTACCCCTTATTCGGTCACGCTCCGTATGTTATAAGTACGATGGCAGGATCCACTGAACACCTTCAGGCCAGCCATATATTTCGATGGGGAACACCCCATTTTTGAGTCACCCTTCGGGGTTATGGCTCTAAACAGTACTTACACTAACTGCTTTAGTTTGAGGAGCAAAACAACAGAACTGTTACAGCCGAATTAAGGGAGTATTAACCAATTTAGATCTTTAAACGAATCTCGACTGGGGCCGTACGTGTGCGACGATCAGTAGATTTTCCATGGTTGTTTTGTTCCACATACCACGTTTAGAATTACACAAACTTGCAGCTGATTACATTTGTCTTAACTTACCCTCATCCACTGTTACACAGTCGTAATATCTTCCTTGTATGTATCTTTTGACAACAAAAGACTGGCCATTGTTCACTGCTTTTAGAGGTGATCTGTGATTTTTCTTTTAAATTACCGAATGAATAACAACATTTGTGGTCTGTAGACTAATTTTTTCCCACTACACACCAACGTCAGTTACTTTTTGTTGGGGTCATTTACTTCATAAAGTGTACCGGTAGCATCATTCTCAGTTAAACCCAGGATTTTATCTTGACTCAGCTCTATCATTGATGGTACTACACTCGAACTATACCAAATATCCGGGAACAAAACTTGTTATCGTTAAGTTTAGTGCGTGAATAAAATCGCTACAACAAACAGGTGTGTAGGAACGTTTCCATAGGCTGAACTGACTAGCTGACTTCAGTGTCTGACCAACGACGTATCACGGCGCATGTGATAAGCAGTTTTAGACTGTCTGAACTTGGTAGCGTGAGTACAGTCAGGCCACATTCACGAATGAAACTTCAGTTTCTCTCGTGTTAATCCATAAAGTGAATTATTCGTTAGGTTGTTTTCTCACACATCACTCAAAAGTTTAAAAAGAACCCTTTCCGCTTTTGTATTGATCGCAGAACCCTTCATCTTCGCAAAATTCACACGTAGTATCCACCAAACAAAGACAATTCTATGAGCCTGGGGTGGAAGATCTCTCACGAAGCAAATTATCGGTGCACTTTGGAAAATTTTTTAAGCCGCTTCCATATATCATACAATGGTCAAAATGGCGCTTAAGATTAAATACCTATTCTACAGGCATTTGCGTCGCCGTTTCAAAAATGTATTCTAATTTCCTTCGAAATGATGAATTTGCATTCTATGTGCGGGCCGTTTCCGGGATCTTTAAGGATCACCACGTCACTGTTTTCGATCTTGAACGGTCTTCTGGCTACCTACCTTTAGAGGGATTCCAGCAAATTTACTCGAAAAACCCACAACGACTGGGTCCTAGGAATAAAAATACTGTTTACTTTTCCAGAAAGGCCAGGCATTTTTGTTTAATCCGGATAATGTGTAATGACAGACAGGTACGCCTCTCATTCTTAAGTTATCATCATTGTCATCACTGACAGCAACAAGTCAGGGGTTCTCACTGATGTTGAACTGCCATAAAACCATGCAACCTGATCAAGAAGAAAAACGGAAAGAGAGAAAAGGGGCCCTAACCAGTAAGAATGGCTTGGACTTCATCTATTCCAAGCTTGGTCTTCATCTAATTTTATCGGCGTACGCTCCAACGGACAGCATTTCGGATGCTACCAAGGATGCGTTCTATGACGCCCTCGTTGACCTTCTGAGGCAAACTAAACAGTCAGACATAATCATATTAGCGGGCGATTTTAATGCTCAGATTAGTCGTCTTTCAACGGATGAGATGTGACTGACAGGTATGTTTGGTGTCCGGGCACAACGCACTGATAATGGCGAAAGACTGTTGCAATTGTGCGCATCGCACGGTCTTTATATTTCGAGCACCGCATTCCAACACCGGAAGAAGCACTATGTTACTTGGAAACCTCCGTGTACTTCTCAGTCGTGGACACAGTTAGATCATGTAGCAGTCAGTTACAGGTAGCGCCACTCCGTCAAAGACTGTCGTGCTTTTTGGCGCAACCACCTGGACTCGGACCAAGCTG
>LUCH01000695.1:91648-121771 GCA_013368495.1 Paragonimus heterotremus | reverse complement strand
TGTGTTTGATCATCGTTGTCTCCGCCTGTTGGTTCTTATTAAGTGGACTGATTGCGTGATCAATGTGACAGTTCGCCGGCGCGTATTCCGGAATGCTCGGGACGCTTGATCAATTGACCAACTAATTACGTTGCACAGCTTGAAATGGCTAGATCATGTTCTCCGTATGCCAGCTGAGCGTTTACCGTACCGAGCATTATATACTGAGACCACCAACAATTGGATAAAACCGCGTGGTGGTCAAGCAACAACGTGGTCACGAAATATGAAGACCTTGACTACTCCATTGAGCAAAGTGGGTAGGTGTCGCCTGCCTGGATGGGATCCTCGTGATCACTCAAACCGCTGGTTAGAGACGCTACCTGAGATAGCGATGTGTCGCAGTCAATGGCGTACCTGTATTCATACCATTTCCAGTTCTTCCGCCTAGTCTTTTTTATATTAATTCTCAACCTTCTTAGTAACTTTTTCTTCTAGGATATTCCACGTCACTGTTGAGCTGAGCGTCGGCCCGAGCCACAATACCTTTTGGTCAGGCTCATGGCTGTTATGATGATGATGATGATGATGATGGTCTTCATCTAATCATTCAACATTAGGATGTCTACATCTTGCTAACAAAAACCGAGCCGTTAGCGAAAGTTATGCGCCGTCAGTATGAAAAATTCCTCACGGCTTTCACCACTGCACACCATTAAGTGTACAGACAGCTCAACCGAACGAAAACATTTACGCCACTGAGCCCGATTAGCCGCCATCTCACCTAACGTCTCTAGCTACCAACTGTGGGAGTAGCGGAGTATCCAGCTTGGAATGACGAACTTGATCTACAATGGCCAACCCCTAGGTAAACGATTTCATCGCTCTGCACCAGATCATCGTCCATACACTTTCCATCTTACGTCAGTCGGCCACAGCGTCGGCAAAAAATGGTCGATGTGACAGGCGACTAGCTGGCATTTTTAACACGTGGTTTTACCATGTAAGTGTGGGGAAAGTTGAGGATTGAGCAGAAGTCGCGCGGTGGTTATAACCGAATACCCACATTTTGTTCTCTTCGTTGCCAACGCTTTGGTGTAATCCGATGCGAGCGATCCAACGCAGACATTGGCGGTCAAATACCTGAGAACGGCTAGCGTCTTCTACTCTGAGCAGTCAACTTTTGCTGCCGTAAATTAATACAGCCCCTATTGTCGTCTTACACACGCAAACCTTGAACCTCAGAGAGATTCTTCTGTGTTGTCGAGTATATCCTAAATTAGCTGATACCGCCCTATAGATACGCGCCTCTATTTCGTTCCCTATATTTCCGCCGCCGCCAATGCAGCTTTCGAAGTATACAAACCGGTCAACAGCTTCTATATTGTTGTTATCCAACTTCAGACACAAATGACTTTAAATCTGAGGCTAAGAAGCGTCCTCCGAAATGTTGGTAGAACGCAGAATGGCGTCTAGCATTGTCTGTGTCACTCCGAAGTTGTCATCCCAAAACGTGTGGTCTTCAGCATAGGTAGGACTAGTCAGTTTCTCACCAAGCAACAGGTCCACACCGGTATCTTGTGAGTGCCGCAGTCTTAGATTGTTTCATCTACGGAAAAATTGAACAAAAACACCAGAAGTGGACAGTCTTGACGTAGGACGCTCCTGGGGCGAAACTGTTAGATAGTTCACTGTAAACCCTAACTTGGGCTGAAGTATGAGAATAAAGCACCAACAGTATGTTTACATACTTGGTAGGTACAGTCCTGCATTTAAGCGACTCTGAAATTGTACATAGATCCAACGAATCAAAAGCATTTTTATGATCAGGACATGCGGCAATTGTTGGCTGGAGGTATACATGACGCTGCTCTGGAGTTTGGCGAAGAATAAAGATTTGACCAACATATCTCCCCGGGGCAAAACCGCGCCTGTTTTTTCCCAACTTTTGCCTTCAGAGCTGCACTGAGGCAACTAAGTGCGATGGGTGTCAGTATCCTTGTGGTGACAGAAGCCAAACTGATTCTCCTGTGTTTTCTGCAAGAGCCTTGACCACATTCCCTGAATTCTTGAACTATTATCGAGCGACCTCAGCACCGAGAGATGGTCTACTTTATCCACAAAGGTTGGAGCAGTTGCGTGAAGACTTCTACTAACGCCTCGCTATCTTTAAAAAAATGTCGAGACGAGATCATCTCGGCCTGCAGACCTATTACGTTTGGTTGCGGACCTCGGTTTTATTGGGTGATTCTAAATCTGCCAACCAAGGTTCTGCGTCACAAGTTTGTGGAAGTAACACGACAGTAGCAGGAAGTTAGCTAGGTCGACTCTCATAGTGTTCTGCTCAGCGCTGTAGCCTTCCGGACTTATTGATGAGCGTGCCATCTGTATTGCTGATAGTTTCAGTGACAGATGGTCACCTTGGACCAGTAGTATAGAGATGCCTAAATAGCCTGCCATTGTTCCCCTAGACTAAAACGATTTCCGTTCCCCTAACTTTCCTTTTTATCTAAGCTTCACAGTCGGCAATCAGGCTAGGCTTCAATTTCCTACGAATCTGTCTTAGAATTACTATATGAACTGTCAGGGGGAGTGTTCTATCTGGCATCTAACAATCTCAAAGGTTTCCCTGAGATCCACTGCTTGTTTACCACACGAGCCACCGTTCCGAACGATACCGTGCCTGCTTCGTTAATGGTTTATGAGGTTAGTGCCCAGTACCTCCTAAGATCTCCGGGGTGAGAACTATTAATCTTGCCTTCTAGGCTGGCTGATACTTATGCCTCACCGACAGTACAGCCCGTTTCTTAACAGCCGTTCGTTGCTGCTAGTGTGGTCGTAGCTTAGCGAAAGTAAAAACGAAACTGCTACCTACAAACGTATTTTCTGACTCCAGGGATGCGACCAAGTGAGAACGGCAGTTCAGAACGGGGGTTCGCCACTAATAACTAACAGCTGTGTGACCTTTCTCAGAACAGGTGAAACAGTGACGTGTATGATGTCTGAAACTGATGCTGGCAAAAATTGTCTGTGCTCTGCGCATAGATGCAACAGCCGAAGGATAGAAACCTGCTCCGAGTAAAAGGCGCCCGTGACACCGGTCAGTTGGAACATAAGCAGACACACTGAAAAGATGTATGATGAGTTTATGTCTAGAACTGACCTTAGTAAAACCTGCGAAGTAGACAGCACATTGTCTACTGTAAACAGGAATCTAATCTACCAACGGGGCCGCGGCCGCCGTGCTAAGGACTTGACCTACTGCAGTCTGACCAGTAGAGATGACCGTGGGGCCACTCGAGGTGTATAACTTGTATCATGTAGACAGTGGGGATGCTGTTATTTCCATACTTTGACTATTGTCCTTGGTTCTATTCGTTGAAATGCAGCGGACGTCGACATTCAACCAGTCGAACGTTCGTGCGAGAGTGACCTGTAGACCTGTGTGCTTTAGAGTGCAAACGTTAAAACCACCTGCAGTAATTCGCATTTTGGGTCCAAACAAGGGACGAGGGAGGTCTGAGGCTGGAGGATAAGTGATGGAACTTGCTGAAGCCGTGTTACCATGACTCTTTATCTGTTGTGGGACTTACAGAGTAATTACTAGACACCGGGGTCGGGAGGGGCTTGTGGGCTAAATTTGATAGACAGTGGAGGAATGGTCAGCAATAACATGCTTTCACCTATGAACAAATCAGCTTATACTGCGGGACGGCCGACGTAGCAAGGAGTTGTTGGTGTTGTGGATGTTCTTGTTTGTGTGTAGGCTGAGATATTGTCGAGATGCCCAGATCTAGACAGGAGAACGATCAGGATTGTCAACTAAATCTTTCGGCTCAAAAGCCCATATCGAAAGGCAGCGGGTGGGTTGCACCTTACAAAAGTGGTACTTTATCTGGAAAAAGATGTCAACCCGAAGCATGAGAAGCGAGTATGCAAAGCGACCGTGTGGGTTTATAACGATGCAGCTACAGAACTTGACCGTTTTTATAGAGGATCTCAGCGGTCATCAGATGTTTGGCCATCGATTTCTGCGTTTAATTGCATACTACGGTGGTATTAACGAGTGCATACGGATGGGGTGGGGAAGCAGAGAGTCGGCTGATGGCATTCGTTCTGTCTCAAAAACTGCCACCGGCTTGTTTAACACACCAAACATTTTGTATTGATGTTGCTGTCGATATTTCCAAAATTTGAGGCGAAGTATCACTTACTTAACCAAGCTACCAGCATACTGATTTCACTAAGTAGGGTACATCTCTCAAGCCAGGGCCTCTGTGATTCCCAGAGTTGATGGCCGGAGACCATGAGAGGAGCATTGGTTGATTGGGTTTAGTGGCATGAATGTGGCGGAGTCATCTGTAAAATAAGTTTAGTTGCTGAAGTGGGCGGTGACAGCCGCAAAAGCCTGCTTCATGCGTGCCGTCTTTTGCTGTTTACTTGGTTATTTCGTTGATATTCTTATACAGGTTGTTTGAGGTTACGCAAAGGTCGCCTGTGCATTGTGTTCCATTCTCTCTCCTCTTTCAATCACGACACGACTTCACTTTCCTGATTGCATTTTTTTCTGCTTGTGTTGTGCATGTTTGCCAATTACGGACGAATCTCACTACGCGATCTGTAGTCCATACTTTGTGTGTCCAACCCTCCTGGTTTGATTGGCCCGCATCAGGTTTATCCAAGAATACTGCACACAGTTTTTTGTGAACTGGTCGGGTCATTTTCCCGCGTTGATTCTTATCGTTGGCTTCCTTCTTTTTGAGTGATGCGGAGTCGCAGTGATCCCCATTTTTAAGTCTGGTTATTATCTGAAACAGTTATGTCCCCCGATAAATTTAGAACACGCAATTAGAATTACGTAAGATGTACTCTGTAGAGACATTTCGACCGATCTCTTCGGTTACGATACGCGGACTATGATCAATTAACATACATCAATTTAAATAAGTGTAAAATAAGAATGAGTCATCAGCTGCTACCATGGTGTTAAGATTTTACAATCATTCGTTAAGTGTTGTTATTACTTGAATGTTTTGGTTGTACCGTTTACATAAGTTTATTTCCTTCTCTTGTCTTAAGTTTTATGTTGGACTGCCTATTAGTTTCCGTTTATTTCTGCGTGCTTTATTGTAAGACTGACATTGTCTGCGCCGTTAGTTTCTTACTCGACCAGTTTGAAGTTTGAATTTTGTTCGCTTGTTTTTAACTAATGATGGCCCATTCGAACGTGACTGGTACTGTATGCTATTTCTATCGCAGCTGATGACGCATTCTCATTTTACACTTATTTAAATTGGTCTATGTTAATTGATCACAGTCCGCGTATCGTAACCGAAGAGATCGGTCGAAATATCTCTGCAGAGTACATCTTACGTAATTCTACTGGTTATTATCATTTTTTTGATAACGTTCGACCGCTTAGACCAAAGAACATCCATTGTACTTTTCTAGAACTACTTTTCAAGTGATCAGTCGTGTGGTAAACAGGTGCATATTCTCGTGACTCTCGTCCACCAAAAGTTTGGAACGATTTTTCCGAAGAACACCTAAATTATGGTCTCTACAGTTACTGAGCCGAAAAAACAGGGCTGGGTTTGGAAACATACCGTTTATTTTCAGCAGTGGCTTGAAATGACATTAGTATCCGGATAAATCCTGGTCTGGGACCGCCGACGACGGCCAGGAATGGAAAGGTAAAAGTGAGGGACTGGCCCACGCCTACTCAGCTTTACTCAGGATCACCCCAAGCGAGGTTTACATGGAACCTTCAGCTGCATCAAACAACAGGCGAAAAGGTGAAAGTGGAACTACCTTGAGTTGGAGAATAATAAATTAATAGTCAACGTAAAGCAAACATCGGTTGATATTACGCATTTGCAGGGGTGAAGAAACTGGGACAGTTCATGTAAAACACATGCAGCCGTTACTTTCATTCATTGTTACCATTTTATTGTTCTGATCCACCAGTCATGCCGCCAGTGAAAAGGTCGTTGCATTCTGTTCACTAGATCAATGTGATTCATTTAGGTCAACTAATATTGAAACCAGAATTGGGCGCAGACTGATCATTCAAGTTGTGTTGGTTACGGAAACGTCTGAAGACGGGCCATAAACATACCGGAACTGTTTCCGATATATGCATTATGGATATCACAAATTTCCAAGTATACAACTTAACAATATTTGCTCCTATGAGCTTTTTGTGTGTTGAGTTGTTATTTGTTGCTTCATTTATTAACTCGTTCTCCGGCTATTTCTGAAGGGTTTTTTGGAGTAGAACCGAGAAGAACATTCAGGATCCCTACCTCAGTTTCTTGAAGCTGAATGCATAGATTGTTGATTCAACTTTGTGGACTATCATTTTTTGAGTAGACGTTAATTTGGATTATGAAATGTTGAATATACCACGTGTGAATTGTGCACTGTCATTCAAATTAAACTAACACAACGCAAAATGTCCCTTGCATAGATCAACATCCGTATTTTTTTTGTATCCCACAGGTTCACGATGCCTGTAACCACTGCAAACCGTTTTTTGCTTGATAGTCAACATGGACTCTGAAAAGACTTTTCATGCCTGACCAACCTGCCTGGAGCCAAGGGGCCGTGAGTCATGGCCGTTGATGGAAGTAGACCAGTAGGTTCCGTCTATTCAAAGCTCTCCAAGACACTCGATAGAGTCAACTACACAGCTCTTTTTTATGAACTTTCGGCAGTATGGCGTCGAAGGTGCTTTACCTCTGCCACTCGCAGACTGTCTGAAGGACCGATACTTTAATGCAATTGTTAATGGAATACCCTGTGACAGTCACTGTTACTGGCTATGTATCACAAGGTTCTAGCCCAAGCTGACCGCCCTTATTGTTTGCTCTTGAACTACCACTACTGGTAACCTCCCCGATACTGTTATACACTGACGAGATGAAAGTATGGCATACGTCGGACAGTATGACTGAAGGTGGAAGACTTCCAAACGATTATGAAGGCTTACCTTACTGGATCACAATGCACCAGCTTCCATTTGATTCTCAGAAATACAACATCGTGTACTTTGGCAACTCATTGGGCGCTGATCACTTTCCATGAGACGAAAGCCTTATCACCTTCGTCCACGAGAGGGACCTTGGAGCGATTACTTCATAAGGCAACTGTCTTTCTCTGAACTACCTTTTGATCACTGGAAAAGTTTATTGACCCCTGAGATGTTGGTCCGACTGTTTGGGGCCTTCTTCTATTGACATTAAACTCACCGATACGCCCTCATGCTGAGTTATATATTCATACTCGGCGATCATTCCTCACGAAGAATATGTGACCAAAAGAGTATATTGTGGAGCATTACTCCGCGTACTTGATAAATTGGACCAGTTCAAAGAGGATGTGGCGATATGTCTTACAGTATTAACCGTTTTTCTTTACACGTTATCTGGTTCGTTTCCGAAGATATCGTCCTCAGATAAGCAGAGTTTGAAAGCGAATAACACTTGTTGAGATCAAAACCGTTCCTAAATTCTTTTTAAACTACTGCATATTCATACTGACTTTAATCTAAATATAGGCGAACTTCATCATAAAATGGCGGGTCTTTTTTTCGAGCCTTCATAACCCGCAAACTAATCCCCTCATTTCTGAGACTGTATTGCGAGCTGTGTTGCAGATGAATTGTAGAAGTTACGGTGAATCTACCACCATGGATTTGGTTATACAAGAATGTATGGTTCAGCTTGAGTCGTCGTAGTCAAAGAGGGTCGATTTCGGACATTAGGCAACGTTTTGTATGGTTCGGAAAAGATTTTCGCGATGCTAGCTCCGAGGTTCACACACCCAAGGTTTTCCCCAGCCTTATGTTAACACAGATCAGAAGTCTCAGTGAGAAAACGGTGAATCTGCAAACAAACTTTATTTATTTTATTTACTCACCGTACACAAGCGGAATTCAACGTAACGAATAAGGGCGCTAAGGAAATGGATGTGAGATAACCTTCAGCGCAACCGCGCGGCAGCCGCCAGAGAGGACGAATGTCAACGGAAATTCCAGTTGACCTTCAGGATTCAAACAAGTGTCAGCCTAGTTGGGCGGCGTTCACAACGGTAGTAGCTAAAACACTGTTATCCTAGTGAATGCAGCCTGCAATGGTGGAGATGGCGCAAATTCTTTATACAGCTATGAGCAAAACTGCGACACTTACGTCAACACACTAACCTTGATGTTAGTGGTTTGTGGTGAATTTACATTCACAAGCTAATGTGAACCGGCGCGGTGGTACTGGCAAGACAACTCTCACGTCACAGGGAGTTTAGGATTTTAGGGACGTCAAAGGTGATCTCACTACAAGGTAAATAGCCATGTAAACCTTTTGTGAATGCTCGCTGAGAATTCTCCGGAACTGGCCTGTCAGTCTTGCGCAGGTGGCTGAATGTATAGTGCAGCGCTCAAACTGCGGTCATATGCATAGCTTTTGAAGGTCCAAGTAATCATCGGGAAACATGTGTGCTTGATGTTGTCGTCCAGTTTTAGCTACCTGGAGAGAAATACTTAAAAAAATTGAATGAATTCGAATACTGCATGCCCAGATCGCGCACTAAGATGATGGTTAAGATACAATTGTTGCCGTTCAGTATGGGACAACGATGCGCAACAGTGTTGAATTTGTTAACAAAAAACTATTAACCATGTTTTAAATCAGGGCTCTAATGGCATGAAGTCTTGCTGTTTATTTGCCAAGTTAGAACTGGAATTATCACATGGAAAATTGTAAACAGTTTTAACATCGTCAGCAAACAAAAATACTTTTCCATGTTAAATACCTTCACGTATGTAATTTATATACACAATTAAGAGTAGCAGTCCAGATAGGCTTCTTAGTCTGGGCCAGTTCTTCATGTTCTGTTAGCATACCGAAGGTGATCTTCTTTTGGCTTATGCAATGTTGCATCAACCGTCTCATCCACTGAGGCGCATTATTACGTGTAACTCGAATAAGTGTCATTTATGACAACAAATGACTCGCCCAAAATGTAAACATCATTCATTTTGTCTTTTGAAACATCCCATCTGAGCCTGTTTTGGTAGCGTCATCACCAACAAAAGAGTTTCAGTAAATACTTAATGCAAAAGGCATTCGAGGTTTTGGTCCAACTCTTCAGTCAATTTGACCATCGAGGGAGGTTTTATGTAAGATCTTTAACTCTAGGACTGACAAACCATCATCCGTTGAAGTGCGTTTACTTCACACCTCGTCTTAATTACACTTCTTTTTTCCATTTTCTAACTTAACTCGACCTCATTTTGATTTATGTCCTCATGATCTTCACCATTTTTGAGACAAAGTTCTTTGATTGTTTGCTTTCTTCTTGTTTGCTCTCGTTTTAGTTTATGCTGTTTTACTGTCGTCCCGTACAAAATCAAGTATATTCAGGCATTATGAACGTTCTTTAACCCGTAAAGTTCCAGTCGTGATTTCGACGCATTCTCAGTTGATTTGAGCATGCGGAAGACTGCACGGCACCCCATCCCTAATCCTCACGACTGCTGTAGCAGTTGTGATGACAAACGCAAGTATGGAGCTCAGTAATTAAGTTACGCCTGCTACCACGACTTACAATAATACGATTGTTCCACAAGTGAGCACCCTGCAACGAAAACCGGACACCTAACCATTTCACGGGAATTCCGGGCATATGGGCTTACCCGAAACAGGCCTTCTAACTTGGTCGGGTTGGCGAACGGTGTCGGCTCATCATTGTGACCACAGTCCTGCTTCTTTGGCAAAATGGTGTGTGCACGTTTTATGTCAAACCGCTCGGCTCCATCGACTCAGCGTTTTGGCCACCATTGTCCACGATCCATAACACCTGGCTGTTAACAGACGTTTTAGCGTCTGGGGAACAACGTTCGGTAGTGAACAAACGTGTACCAATGAACGCAAATGGACGAAGTAAAGATATTAAATTTCCTTAAAAGCATGTTCTGGTGCGATAAGTTTTTTTCCCCATCGAACTATGGGTTCTAGAAAGCTGCATTCACGAACAAAGAAGACTTATAAATTACCGGAAATTCAACTGAAAACGGCCAGTTTTCTGCTGGTATATGTGACAAGTCATGCTGTTTTATAGTTTTGCCGCTCCATTAATAAATTAAAGTTAGTTATTCGAAATAATGTTATGACAGTCCATCCTCTAGATGATTCTGTGGACACCGCATACACAGTGAGGTGGCTAAACAACAGAGTCTGACGTGAAATTCTCAAACTCTCGGAATGGTTTCGTATATTAGCTGGTAGACCACATGCCACTTAGTAGCATGCGGTTATTGCCGTTGATTCGAATCCACTCAACCTGATTTTTTACAACTGGAATGCCTCAATTAAAATATTTGCCACACTACTCACTAGTAAGGCAACTGTTAGTTTTAAGTAATCTCAAAATTGCACATGTAGTGAATTTTTACATTCAGTAGTCTTTATGGTTTTTGAAGATTTGTTAGGTAACTTGACAGTGTGTTACATCTATCGACCAATTTTTTAAAGTATTACCGACCAAAAATGGTAATTCGAATACAATCTGTTGGAGACCACCATAATTCCCAGTTTCCAATGCCCTACGTTTTCAGTTATTGGAGGAATTGAACATTTAGAGGATTTGAGTGTATATATGTTGTGAGTAAGATGACGTAGATTCGATTGTTTTATTGCAATATCTTGTTCGTATACGGGGTAATCGTCCGTACGCGTGGCTGCTTAGATAGATCGCTGGCCGTCGGACGTCCTCATATTCTTGACTTTATCCGCAATGACGCAATTGTATGTCACCTTGAATGTGCTTACCTTCGTGTGGCTAGCTAGAGATTACGAATCATCTGGATGCCAAAATGGTGGTTTTATTGGCTTGTGAATAGTTACGTTCTTTATAGGTCCTTTAAACTGACTCCATTTTATAACTTTCTTGCAGCTATTCAGCGACATATGCAAGACGTGGACACGTCTTTGGAACTGGTCAGCCGTACTTTGACTTCTCTCACGGGCTCGTTGTCGTCCTACGGATTTGAATTTGCCCCGTTTTTGGTTGGTTGGTACAATGCCTTCGTATCTGACAGATTAAAACTGGACAAAGCGACCGCTCCACATGCAGATTGTGTCGTTATATGCATAATCAGTAATCCACAGATGTTCGAACAAAGCTTTTTACCACATCTAACCAGTTGGTTTCAATCAGCTGGTGTACCCTCACTTGGCGGTGCTCTAGGCGGATTGAAGAAACAAACTAATGGTCATTTACAATCGCCGGGCATGAACGACCCTCTTGATTGGTCGGTTCTTCTGCGTATCACCGAGGGACTGAATGTTTCTTTGAGAACCCTTCAGGAACAACTGTCACCGGACGAATTTGCAATGCTTGCCTACCCGCGCTTCATCACTGATTATGCGATGCGTCCAGTCACACGTCTACCCTATGTGCATGTGCAGTGCGCTGGTCATGTTTCTGGCCTAGCCTACTTTCATCAACGTGGCACAGTCAATTGTGCACCGCAGTTCAGAGGTGGCAATCCTGGCTGCAGTTTGCATCCACGTTACGGAGGATGGTTTGGTTTTCGGTACGTTCACATTTCACTGTGTAACTGATGCGGGTTCGGAAAGGCTGAATAGCCCGTGTCACATTGATTACATACAGTGTGCATTTCTGACAACTCAGCGAACAAGCAATCGACTATTACGAGGTTGGTGGTTAAAGTCGAGACTTCATGAATAAGCTTCAGTCGGTGTTCATTTGAACCATACAGCTAAACTGATAACAAAAACGACCAAGGTGAAATATAAATTTGGAGGTAAGAGATGGTTGGAATGACTCGTATATAAATCACACATTCACTCCGTTTATAAAGAAATCGGATGTATACGGTTTGGTAAACACTGCCAGATAGAGGGTGGAAAAAAGTGCACTGAGAACACATGATGTTTGTTACGTGAATAAATGGTCACGAATTTCCATAGCACGGCGTCATCTGTTTCCCATCTTTCAGGTAATAGGTGCTTACGATTTGTAACATACTTTTAAGACCTCATAAGTCCTTGAATTTATAGTCATATCCAGTGAAGATTTTAACATTAGTAACAGAATGAAAATTATTTGAGTCCAACAGACTAGGAAGAGGTTGTTATTGAATAGTGTTGTCGGACGGCGCGATTCAGTCGTTTACTTCTTATAGCTCAGTGCAGAAGCGATCATCTGGGAAACGAATATGACGATAATTTTGCTTATCTTCCAACAGTTCGAGCATTCCGATCAGCAACTCATACTTGGCGTCTCGGCGGGTTTTGCGAAGAAGCACTTAGCATACGTTTACTATCCCGTTAAGTAACGACGTACCTGCCTTGCTTTGAATTATGTTGAAACCTTCATTCCTTAGGGTAGTGTTGTATTGGTCGCCGTACAAAAAAAAACGAGGAGAACGTAATCCATGCAAAAGACCAGAGTCTGTTTGACAGGTATCCAGTTTTCGCAACATGGAGGCAAGCGTAATGGCCTTCCAAATATTTTCATTTGGACGTTAAAAATGAGCATTTCGTTGCAGATTATAAACTTTTGTTCGGTTGGTTTTTGTGAAAACTGCTCTGTAACTCTTCGGATGTAAATGCAGATCTCATCAGTGTCAGAGTGTAAAAGTTGATGACACTGACAACTTGACGAACAAGTAACTAAACACTGGAAGTCAAGACCAGATGCATAAGCTTCAGTCAACTTAAAACCAATTTTATCTAGCGCTCGTCATACTCTCTATCGTATGGCTTCCTGTGGCTGAGTTGTTTACGTTGGTTACTTGTCCTTATGAATTAGTCTAGATTTTATCAGTCACTTATAGTACCATTGAGGTATTTCAAACTAGTAATTTCCCAGTTGATTTACCCTGCTCTGATTGATTTTGGCGTTTCCCAGTAATTACACTGAGTGTGATTTGCAGATATTTTGAAGACACTGAGTTCTTCTCTCGATGCCCGTTCATTCACCTACTTCCCGTCACCCTAGCATGCTGTTTCTATTTGCTTGCTAAGTTTGTCCTAAGGTCTTCATGGACCTTTTAAGCAAGAAAACACCAAAGAAGCTGAAAGGGTTCACGTAAATGCGAAGCAGTTAGTTTCACAGGGTTGAATTACTGGATGACTTAGAGTACTTAAGTAATGACGCATGATCCCATTGACAAAAAACAGACAGCCTTTTTATAATTGTAGCAGAGTTACTCTCCGAATAATGAGAAGCAGGCTCTGCTTCAAGAAGGGATTTCCTGATCGCTGCACATTTGGTTGTCGCATCGTACTTATGGTGAGTGATATCAATATCGCCCAAGTATGGTGTGAAGTTTTAAACTTGTGCTGTGCGTATCAGTCCGTTGTTTGATGCTATTTCGGACCAAGCTAGCCACTCAATATTAAATGTTTCAACCTGATCTGTCTTTTGCTTCCAAAACTCCGACGTACGGCAGCCTCGTTTCTCAGGTTGAGTCAGATCACGTGCTCCGAAGGTGATCCCTCAAACCAGTTCTATCTGTCGACACACACGATCCTGGAAAATGAGTTACCACTCTTCGTACGACGGCATTTTTAGCCAATGTTGATGGGCATCTTTATTCTGGTGATTAAGTTTCTCACACTCGTAACATCTAGGACTGGGTGTTTTCAAAGTCTAACACAACTGGTAAGCACTTTCTTTCATTGTCCGTGATTATGATTTACTTCTCTAGAAAGTAGCTCTGGTGAACGTTATATTCACTGTGGGGCGGGGCTGCTCCTGTAAGACACTTCTGTTATACCAACGTCTACCATTCGAGCTCACGTCCCGAAATCTGTCGATCAAACAGGTTTTCATTCAGACTTTCCAGCTACCAAGAAACCTAAGTTTGCAATCAAGTTGAAGTTACACTCCCAGTGAGCCTCAACTAGAACTACATTTGCTCAATGGGTGCTGGCAACTCCAGTATCTGTGTTGAAAACCATCACGGAAAATTCTGTTTGCACTTTATATCACCGTACGCTCTGACGAACGTCGGTTAAGGGGTTGATAAGAGTGTTTTCTATAATTGTGGATATTTTGAGTGCTCAACTGCGTCCTCTTACCCAGAAACTGGAGCTTCTGGGTGGTGTTTTCGTTGACCAAATGTTGCACAAGATTGCTGGTAAGAGATTGTAACGTCCACGTCCTAATTTTTACGCATTTCCACTGTAAGATGGCGGTCTCTTCATGTAGTTCGGTGGTAGGTGAGAACACTCCTCCTTACAGACTGACTTGCATCTTTTGGAAAATACCTAGGTTGAGGTCACGATTTCGTTTGTTCTGGTTTCATATCATCGCACGTCCATAAGTATAAACTGAGCGACTGGACTTCGAACGAAGGAATTGTGCAGAATATCCACCCGGTGGAAATAACAAACACGTTGCTCTAACCATGTGAGGTGAAAGAATAATAAAATATATCTGTGGCTCGGAAGTTTTTGATGCGGTGTATTCTGAGGGAGTTGTGGCAGAAGTGAACCTGTTGAACACTTATCTGTCAAACCTTTCCATCACCATTGACGGCAATATGAATGCTAGTTGAATCCCACCCGTCTTTGCATACAACGTCAGTCGTCACAACCTTACACACAAGCTGAACGAGAGCTAGTATAAAGACAGTGAAAACTGCTTCGTGGAGTAGACGAAAAGGAGTTAACTTGTTTGGAGATGGCAGTGTTCGATGGTTACTATAGTCGTACAGCTGGTGTTAGCTGGACCGTATGTGGAATACACGGCCAATGTATCACTAGTTAGTCTTATGGTTTTCGTCGGCTTACTGAATGTTTTAAACAAAAGTTCCAGTTGTCCGAATCGAATGGTGTAGATTCGGGAGCCTTAATGGCCGGTTGCTGTTTTCCTGGTAATTCTTTTGAAAATAAAACCAACAACTGTCCTATATTAGAACTGAAAGTTTTAGAATCGTAAGAGTACCTCATGGTTGTTTTGTATTTCTTATGATTATCAGTTTCATCCAAACGACTGGTAGCGATTACCACAGCAGCGTCATTCCAATCCTTTTAGCACGCGAGTAACTCACAATGGTGGTATTACTTCTTGTTATCGAACCCATGTTAAAACGTCCGACTAAAAATGCATTATTTGGAATTTCATCCATTGACAAACCTTGAGGAAGCAGCACTTTTTAAGCTACCAACAGTTGTGTTATGTTGGTGCTTGATGGCTAACTTTCACTAGATTAGTCGAAATGATTTCTGGAGTTCTCCGCATTAAAAGGCGGTCTCAGATCTGTTACCTTCTTTAGGTACTGATTCTGTGAGTACAGAAGAATTCATGGTTGACTTTATCAAGTGTTCGTTACTTCCACTGTCATCCAATTTTCTTCTTGTCATGGACTGCGTACCAGAAAGTGTTCTTGAAAATTTCGATGACTTGGGTATGGAGATTTTACCAGGTAACAGGTTAAAAAGCACCCAACATGTAGTCACCGTTGTTTTAATTCTGTTTCTTTATCGTAAACATCCAATCATGCTGAGTATATAATTCGAGCTGGCTGACCTAGGTGAAGTGCTCTTCACATCTTCAAACGAGCCATTTTGATTGTTGCTTTTTGCACACAGTATACATTTGACTAAACCGTTTGACCCTTTCAACTGGAATAATGTATTTAGTTTGTAATTCTGTTGAAAATGTATCCACTGTAATAACAAAGGCACACTTTTCTACTCTGCTGATTTCTTTTGTGGGTTCACTAATGCCCCCGAAATTTATCACGGGCGGTTGCCAGTCCTTGAGTACCCGTTTAAGAGACTGAATAAAAATCGATGTTTCATCAAACTAGATTGTGAAGAAGCTTATCTTCACACAAACATCTGAACTCGAAACCAGTGACATGTCGCTGCTACGAGATACCAAGTCTCATAGGATCACGTTGCAACCAATTTAACTGCACCCATGGTTAGCACATGAAGAGCCAGAACAAAATTCGGCCCTACCAGTTTGACTTTCCGACGATTCGGTTGATTCGGTATCAGTGCACCTGCAGTTCAGCATAATTTTGTGCGTTATCGATAGTTCAGTCTTTTCATCCGTGTACTATTTAATTTTCTTTCATTTCAATTTCAAAAAGTAGGCTGTCGTGAAAGTTAAAAGACATTCACTTGAATTAATGTGGAGCTACGCAATGGGTCAGATGCATAAACCATCCTTGCACTAGCTTAATCTAGGATTGACACCAACATGGGTTATTTATGGGTAACTGCGCTATATCTTTGCTTTAACAAACGACTCATAATCCAGAGCTCTTTATCATTGGACAACGACAGTCACACTAATGAATCCGTTTTTGCCATACCATTGTGTTGTGCACGTATTCAAACTCGCTCTCGATGTCCGACTAAGACTGTTATAATTATCTTGCTTGCTAAACATCTATACACCTAACCTGCGACTGAGTAGCATCAGTCGTTAGTCGGTTGAAATATAGGGTTGTAAACATACCTGCGACTGTATAAAAATATTTCGAAAACAACTTCGTTTAACTCTATCAGTCCGTATATCCAATCTTAACTGCTTCTTAATGCGACAAAATCAGTTGTCGAAACAATGTTTTGATTAACAGTTAAGAATTTGTTTGATTCACACTGCATATGGTTCACATCTGACCACATATTTCGCATTCAAGTTGGCTCTTCAGCCAACCCATTCGAAAGTAACTCTAGAATCAAATTTCGCTCTAGTCCTCGTTAGTAGCGCACAGTTCTATCACGACCGGGTTTTCAACTCCCAGTCCAAGCTCTGATGAGACAACCCCGTTGACCTATGCTTCACTGATATCACATCAAACCTAACCGAATTAGCACATACAAACGTTTAGCCATATTTCTTCATCAGTTAAATTCTACATTTTCAGTCATATGAAAAGGAGGCCCATCATTTCTCTCGTTAAGCCCAGTCGAGTGAGACTAGCCACAAAGAACACAAAAGCCGCTATAATATATGAGTCACTAAGTGTTCACTTATGTAGGTGGTTTCCAAGTCAAAGATGCGGTGGTTTTTACAAGCTGCGAGCAAACATTTTTGCTCTGACGAAAATTACGGGCACGTACATGCGGAAATTCATTGAGTTTTTTTTCTATCTCTCATGTCACGCTCTGTGGCTTGCAGTCTTTGCGAACTCTTGAACACTGTGTAGAATAGGTTTGCCACCGAACAGCTTCAAAGCTTTCATAATCGAAATTAGTTTGATAACAAACAATATCCCTGACATGCTTTTAATGACTTCATTTTTTTCATTCACTCGGATTCTATGTCGTATTCCACGGTTTCCACTAAACTTTGTAACGTATCGTTTAGAGCGCGTAGCGCGCGAAGGATTTTCAGCCTGTGTGAAGGTCCTGACTACCATTCTGGGAGTCTGTTGTTCAACCTGCTACATATTTGTGGTGCGGCTAGAAAGTGATCTTTGGCTCATTTGTTTAAGTTTTTTGCGTTGCCCTAAACGGAAACGACTAACACGGGTTAAAACTTAATCATCTGCTCAACACAAATAAAACGTTTGGGTAACTTATAAAGGATCACATCTACCCTGTCAGTAACACTGGGGTCAGATGGGGGTCATCCTTGTGTGATCCAGTTAATAACTCGACTGTGACTCCCTCGTTTGACTCAATTTGGTGTTAGCCAAATGTTTGGAAAAATGCCAGACGTCACGAAAACAACCAGATCTTTGATGAGGCGTTTTTTTGAGTTCGTCAACGATCAACTGACATTGGCTAAGATAGATGGAATCACTTGCAAAACTGCTTTGAGTTAGTTAACTGTCGATATAGTGGGCTGTATATTAAGCATCGAGCTGTCTGCCAGCTTCGAATCTGGGATGAATAAAAAACTATGGGTGTGTTGAAATGGTTCACGGACGATCAAACCGTGACTTTAGGAATTCTTTAGTTATGTGCGAGATTTCACTTCGGAAACAGGTTTGTCGTTCACTACTGTACGGAGATCATTCAACTATCTCCTGATAAACGTTAGGGTAGCTTCATTCCATATCTTAACTAAGGGATGTTTTGTTTTCCAACTCACAAAGTACCAAAAACGACAGCGCATCGTATGTTGCGTAGATGAAACGAATTTCAACCTAATTTGCACTCACGCCGTGAGATGTTCGGGGATAAGTATTAAAACGTGCCTGAGAGATACTGACTGTTTCTGTTTGACTGGTGCTTCGGCAAAGTCCAGGATGTTGCATCGACCGGTCAGGGAAGACTCGTACGACATTCAACACTACAGGCTGTGGCTGATGTCGATGTTGGAGCGGCAAAATATATAATGCTATTAAGATTGTTGTGGTAGTTTGTGGAAACACACATTATCACTGTAGGCCTGGAACCGGATGTTTGGAGAACCCGCATATTGAACTGAGCAGTTAATCGGACTGCACCTTGATCGTCCATACTGAACCTAATCCAAAGCGTAGGGACTAAGGATAAGACTTAAGTGGGGTAAAATTTGCTAGCCAGTCTTGATTTGTTATGCGACCATGATCTAGTTAGCATTATAAGCCAACAGGAATGGAAAATACGTTTGAAGTTTAATATTAAATGAGTTTTCTCGGCTGCTCTCTCTACAGTTTGTCCCTCATGTCCTGAAGTTATGTAGAATTGTCACTGGCGATCGCCGTACGTGAAGTTGAATGGCGTACGTTTTTGTTCCTCAATTGCACCACTGTAATGGCTTCAAGACAAATACATTTGAGTTGGCTTGCTCACATATTGTGAGAATGTGTTTGAATACTTTTTCGTTAGATGATGTTGCAGTTATCCCGCGTGTAGCGAGTCCATTGGAGATGTGGATGGATAATCCGAAATGTAATATTATGATACACTGAAATCAGGTGGTGATTTCGAAGTATTTTCAGAGTATATTTATCAGGTTCGGAGAGTGGAATTATCCCATTGCCGGCATGTTCTTCAGAAAGTGTGCCGTCGACCTAAATGCATCAGCGGCACAAAGAGTTATAACACATGGTGCCAAATGATTTGCTATCAGTAACACTGCTCTCTTCGATAGTTTAAGGACCAATGAATTTTCCTCAGTTCATGCTGTAGCGGTAGAGCGATTGGTTTTAGATTCATCCCAAACACCTTTTGCTGCAAATTGACGTTCGTTGACTTTGAACAACTACTAAACACTTACTAGTGTTTATTATTATATTCACCCGTAAGATTCGCTTTCATTATAGCAACCTGATCAGTCCATCAGTTTGTTATGTGGGATAAGTCAGGAGCGTATGTAAACATTTTCGCATACGTGATAGTGGTATATGATGTATAAGATTTGAAGAACAAAGAGTCCATACACATCATTACACGGTTCCAGATATGTTTTTTTTAAACAGGATAAAGGCCGTTATAGGAAAAGTATTTCAAATGCGTTGACTATGGTGTCGCTCTGAACAACGCTCTGGTTTTCTCAGGCGCCGGCTGGTTATTGGAACTTGACTGGTTCAATAAACTCTCGTCGTTTTTGCAATATAACTCCAATGTTAGTGTCTTGTTACCGACCCAGAATATCAATGTTAATGTGTAAGAATTAACGTCAACCTCGGAAAATTCAACAGAGATTCACCGAATATTAGTAGGGTCATCAAACTGGGTATGTTGTTGCCATGATCATGTGACATAAAGGCGAATGACACCGGAAACCTTAACTGTCATCTTGGCTATCTAAGTGAATGCGAGTCGTAACAGTGTTTGTGGTTCTGCAGTTGTGTACACTAGGTTAGCAGCTGAGAGTTATCAAACACAAACAGCCTAGTTTTCTTGTTGTGTGATCCAACCACATCAATGAAACTTGTTAAATTAGCAAAGTTGTATTAACCGAAAACCCTTAATAACACCTAATGTAATAACTAACGGGGATAAGGGAAAATTATCACGCCCGCAAATTAGTCAGATTTTAAGCATACGGACAGACACTTAAATGAAGATTCATACAGTGTATCAAGTAATTATGAGGCCACTCAGATGGCACTGTAACTGTCTTGATTAACATTAACAGCCAAGGCCTTTAAAACTTGTGACATTGTTAGTAAGCAACGTTTAGTTGCTGAACGTGATTTTCCCACTACGAATTGAGTAAGTAAAGGTGCCGAACATTAGACTTCCTTTATCAACTTCATTAGGACAGAAAGATATGTTGTGTGGTGTTGAAAAAAACTTTACATTAAAAGTGTATAGGGGCATCCATCCAAATGGTGGCATAATCAGCTGATGGTTTTCGAGCACCAGTGTACGGTCGCAAGCGTGATGCATCTCCCATGAAAGTCGATGGTTTGAATTGGGATAGATTACCAACCATAAACAGAACCGCAATCATATGGAAGAATTGTAGATCTAAACTACCGAACGTTGGCTGTAAGTAAATTAATGTTGAACGATCCTTATGACCCGAAGAACAAAAGCACCGGTTGATACTTGAGACGGGGTCACTACATACATTTGACTCATGGTTGTAGTTTTCACCAGCTCTCTTCCGTCTTGAACCAAATTCTTGATATACACGTCCAAGCAAGGAGTACAGCCCGCATCCATATTTTCATCTCTCATTACCAACATTACAAGGATCCCTATATATATATGTATAAAATTACTTCGCAGTTTATTTGACCGTTCTAATCTTAGCATTCGTCGAGATCTTGCGCTTAGATTTAGTAAGTCGTTTGTCTCCAATGTATTGAAGTCTTCGTTCCCCGGCCAGCTTGGCTCGGGGAGCTCGTCTATCTAATGATAGATTGCACAGCTTAAACAAGCATCTTTAAGCGAAAGTGCATAGGGAAATGAGGACTGGACCCGTGTTATCTACTAACCAGGGCCTCGTAGCATCCAACACATTCTTCCGATCTCTGCTAAATGTGGCCTCCGTGTTGATCATAACCGAGATAAAAATGTTACAACCACATTGTTGCTGTGGCTACCAAGCGTTATGTGTCAGAATAGTTCGCACTCTCTAGTTCGCTAGTATGGTGTGGTCTACAGGGGAACAAGCAAGGTATACGCTTGTCCCGGGTTCGCTACATCAAAATGGTGGTGCATGTCGACCTTCGCACGCGGGTCACATGATCCACTAACGTGACCTTGAGTGTCTAGACGTCGGAAAATGGCAAGTTCTGTTCGTGTGTATGCAACTTGTTCCTGCTTCCTAGTTTTTGAATCCGGTGTTCATATTGACTGAACCCTTTTGTGGCACTTCTCACTTACTGTATGGCAACATATCGTGTGATATATTCATTTCAATCAAGTGGGTATGGATAAACAACCAGGTTTTGATTGGATGTGCTTTGCCATGTTACGCATTCTGGGCTAATTACTCACATGTTCAGTTATATTTGGATCGCTATCCGGTAGGCGACAGTACAGACATTCTAGTGGTACTCACTGGGACTTTGTGTGCGTAATTGAAAAAAGACCAGTTGGCTCTTGTAAGGAGTGCTCGTGGAGCATTTGTAATTACGCAGAACCTGGCCATGCCGTTTTGCCTAAGTTTTCATGAATCGCAGCAAACTTCATTCTAGGAAAAGCTGTGAAAAATGAAAGTGATGCGATGAGAAACAGACTTTTCTGGGTTTTTTCAATGAAAGCGTCGTGTAATATTTGACTTCGTTTTTCTGGTATCAATCCGTTTGATTAGGTTTCAAGGCCATTGGACGGTAACGTTTGTAGTGTAAAAAGTGGGCGTGTTTCAGTTACGCTAAAATAAACGTCTTCTGTCGGTAGATGATCATGTGAGTTCACGTCTCAACTTTCTCCATAATGCGTTTGTGTGGATGAACCCTCTTCTTTACGCCTGCTCATTGACTTGGCGGCTGGACTGTCTAAACACGTCACTTTTTGTCATTAAGTGGACAGTAGTTTGTGGCCTCCATGCAATGGGTTGTCTCAGTAGGTGTCGATGTCTTGCTGTCTTAGCTACAGGGGTTTGCTGCGGAACCGCATTCAGTCCTGGAGTCATTGTGGATATCGCAGTACCGCACCACAGGTTCACGCCAGATTTGTGAATTGTTGCATCTTGACAGCTGCATTGTGTATAGGGATCTGGCTGTGAAACCTCATGTGTGCCGTCAGGTCTTTTGCTTAAACATTTAAGATGTTATGATGTGACACTGTTGGAATAGTTGACACTGCGTCACAGGAACTATATCCGGATCCTTAATCGAACGTAAATTCAGACCGAACGGTGTGCACCAAAAGTAGTTTATGGGTATGGGAAAATCCATGCTCCGCAAGTAACGCGAACCCACGCCCGGGTACCTCTAGTACACCCGGTTACCACACAATACCCCTTGATTTGTGGTAGATTTTATAGGTGAATGACTTCGAAACACGACTGACCGATTAACTAACGGTTCGACAGTGGCCGTTCATGTTAATTCTGACAAACTACCCGTGCAGCAGATCACTCATCACGCGTTCCACCTATCTGATTTCAGTGGGTTATTTATCTCCCATTTCCTGTTGTCAGTGGTGACGGGGAATCACGTCACGAATAATCAATCCATCACATTCACCTTATGTAAAAATGATTCCCAAATCTGCGACGCGATTGTGTCCGGATTCGAGCGGTTCACTCGTTATATGAGCCATCCATCCTTCAACTTTGCAAAGTGTATATGTCAATCATCGATTTTTCGTAGTCCGAATGCACATCAAATCAAGCACAATGCAATTCAACCGTCTGTATTTGATAACAGATTAACAATACTGGCTGCAAGCCGGTTAACTTTGTCCAAATCATAGTTCGGTTGGTAATTACTGTTCGACTTTAGTGCATTTTTAACAAATTGATTAGACTGCAAACATATCTATCTCCATACCCTTCTGCCAAATTGGCTTCTATCCACTTCCAGTCGTCCTTGTCTGATTTGTTTTAGTCGTGAAAGAAAAGTATCTGTGTTTATAATCAGTCATTACTTCACGTGTACGTTTATTTTCCATTCGGGCTACAGTGGAATTGTCGTTTTCCCCAACCTACGCTGTCCGAATTTACCACGACCAGTTCCCGTGTCTTCTCTGCCACCTGGCTCCCCTCCCTTCGCGCCTGAACTCCTGGACAGATTGCTCGTCGAATTTCGTGATCACTGGCGAGAGAACCGATGGCGGAACTTCGGTCTACCGGAAGACTCCCATCAACTGTACACCGCTGCAGCCCAGTGTTTTTTTAATACCCCACCTTCCAAACGAGCGGCACTGCTTGAAAGTTGGATGTGCTGTTCCACTCTTAATTCCTGTCCATCCGTATTGGTCCCGTCTGACGTTCGCACGTTTTAACCTCGGCTTTGATGTGGTCTTGCCGATACTTCCTGATTTAGAGGAGTTTCTGTTCTTCCCCTTTTGTATATGACTTGAATCTCATTGTATATGGCTTCTCATGTATTATCAACCATTATCATGCTTTTCTGGCCTCCATTGTTCCGGGATCATTTTAATAACAACTGACACTCCTACTTCTAACCTCTCTTAGGTGTTAGTACACCGCTTCAGAGTTGAAAAATTCTGTATTTGTATTTAGCTCATCTTGATTTCTTTTTAACCGTAAGAATGTGGTCGTTGAGTATGCCGCTCGAATGCATTTTGTTTTAATTAGCCGTATTTTTTGTAGCACAATAATCACAATGTATAGATTGTACGGTGCGTTCTTCATTCTTCCTCCTTAGGGTGTATAAACATTTTGTAATGCAGTTCGACACAAGTGTGATGTATCTCGTCTCTGATCTCATCGTTCCTGTCCAACCTGGTCTGGCTTTATTCACGATCGCGTGCTACGTATGGCAATGGTTGTATCTTGAGGTGACAGTTTCTGAAGCTTGCCTGAGAACGTTGTAGGAAATTGCAGGGTTATTTACTTGCCTCAATCCTACGCTTGGACCTTCTTGATGAGTCAGATGAAAGTGAACTAATACATCGAACTGATGCAAGGACTGTCACAATGATGTTGAAACAAACACCCGACTGGTTTATGGATTTCGCTCTGAATTTCGTTCTGCCTATTTCATTGGACTCGGCTTCTGTCATGTAGACGTCTACAGAACAGTATGGGGGAACGGCTTACCCATAACTAAGGCTGAGGCTTTTGATATGTCACTTACATTCAGTGTACAAGGGTCGGAGTTAGCGTGTTATTTTCCTTTGGTTGGTTACTGTTTGTAGCCGGTGTTTCTAGTCCTGGAATGTGCAAATCGTTATATGAAATGCAGAAGCTGGGTTGAACAGCAAAGGAACTTTACTGTTGGCTAGACATGTCCAACAGTGTAAAAGATTGTATAGCGAAGTACGGAATTTTGCAGAAAACACGACAGAAAGCAAGTCAAGGGAACGGCGTTACTGACAGAACCTCCTTAAAGGCCCTGGCAACTAGCCGCAGCCAAAATATTTACACACGGTGGCAAACAGTACCTAGATACACTAGACTGCTCGGATTATTTTGAAATCAGTTGGCCAAACAGTATCACCGCAAGTGTAGTCGTCGACAAGTTGATTGCTCAATTTGCTCGCTATGATATCATCATCATCATCATAGCAGCCATGAGCCTGACCAGAAGGTACTGTGGCTCGGGCCGCCGCTCACCTCGATAGTGACGTGGAATATCCTAGAATAAAACGTTACTAAGAAGTTTGAAAATTATTAAAAGAAGACTAAGCGGAATAACTAGAAATGATATGGATACAGGTACGCCTTTAACTGCGACATACCGCCATCTCGGATAGCGTCTCTAACTAGCGGTTTGAGTGATCACGAGGACCCCATTCAGGCAGGCGACATCTACCCACTCTGCTCAGTGGAGCAGTCTTACCGCTATGGCCTACTGGAGGCGTTTTTCTTCTATGACGTTTGTCCGTTTAAGTGTGTGAAATTCAGGGCGTCTGCAAATTAAACGAAGTTCGGACTTTGAATGAACAGCCCGTACCATAACCCGTTCAGTTAGAAGGCCGAAGCTTTTTTGTTAAAGCTGCTAAAAAGGACGCTTTCAAGATGCCCGAAGGTCAAAAAAATCTGGACCCACTGATTCTAGATAGAAGAAACGTACCAGTTGAGACAGTTGGCTACGATACGACGCAGCGAATGCTTAGGTGAAGGACACAAACTAGGTTGCCGGTGACATCCGAACTGGTGCGCTCCGACATACTGGACAAGTTGCATGTTCAACGTAACTTACAACGAGGCAGACTACTAAAAGGTGTACTGACCACAGAGCTCGGAATCGTAAAAGCCATCAACCTGCATCAGTCCACTGTATCCGTCAGAGCCCGAGAAAGTGGACGCTTGGTGTGATCGTTAGCAATCATGAACATAGACCATACGATGCTAAATTAGAAGGTATAGTGAGAAGTGCAAATTGGGTGCACTTTAGGGAACAGAGTCCACCTTAGCGGGGGGTGCGTACACGTAATAAGTACCCCTACTCAATTAGTGTCGATACTTGACTTGTTTGCATATTCATTTTGTGGCTCGATATAAGAAGAAATTGGCCTCGAGTTTGACGTCCGCTAGTCCCACTTGGCTTCCTAGCCTGCGTTCGAAAGGTGTTGCTTGTCGGTAGTCCTATACACTGAAGAACTTGGCCACAAGCGGACACTTGTAATGAGAATGTTATTACGCACGTGACTGTGATAAACACGGGCGATTATCACTCAGGTTTATTTAAAAATTTGACGACCGTTACTAGAAACATTGAAATTGTTAGGGGTGGGTGGGATGGACAAACGATTGATGGGTTTGGAAAGGTCACTAAGTCCAGGGCAGGGTCAAGTTCACAAACAATTGTTTCTGAACACACGGGGACGGCTTCAGTTGACTGATTGCGACAGCTTCAGCAAACCGCAAGAATCTTGAACTGGGATGACGTAATAAGATTCTGAATGCACAAGCTGGATCGATGACGTGACCAGTGGTCAGTGGTTACCCAAAAAGGTTAACAGAAAGGCATCCGAGCCGGTCACTGTAAGAAAGAAGAAAATTTCCATAGAATGGCATTTTAAAGGCGATTATCGTATGTATCAAACCAAGACTGATTAATTCGATTAAACCAACTTTCCACGCAGTCGAACTTCGTGTACTAGCTCGAACCCGAAATCTGCCTGTGCTTCCAATCAAAGGAGATCAGCCTGACGGTGCCACCTCACACTGTATCTACTAATTTGCATGTAACTGCAAAGAAAGTTACATAGGCAGAACCGAGAGGTGTTTGATTTCCAGAGTGAAGGAACATTTGCCTAAATGGGTGCAGAACTCAGTATTACGAAAGAACGGCAATGTTGTTGAAACACGCAGACAACCAGTGTCCGCAATCGCAAAACACCTCTTGACCACTGGTCACGTCATCGATCCGGCTTGTGCATTCAGAATCTTATTACGTCATCCCAGTTCAAGATTCTTGCGGTTTGCTGAAGCTGTCGCAATCAATCAACTGAAACCGGCCCTGTGTGTTCAGAAACAATTGTTCGTGAACTTGACCCTGCCCTGGACTTAGTGACCTTTCCCAACATTGAAACTGTCAGAGTAGACTGCCGTTTAAAATTGAGCGACTCCTTCTCCATTTTCCTATCTATGTGGTTTGTCGTGTGCATTTTTATTGTTTACGTTTTGCTCCTGTGCTATTACTTGTGTTCGTTCCATGTTGGTGGAGCAACAGTCAGCCGCCTGTTTCCAGATTTGTATTACAGTAATAATAATCCAACTGAAAATCGATACCTGATGCCTAATGCCGCTATTTTCCCGTGGTCTTAGTTATACTACGAGTTTCCACTTTGACCGGAAAAGGTAATGCCCTTCGTCTTGTGTAAGAATCTGTAAACCGTGTATTCAGTTTTGGTTTATGGGCAGTAACGATGTCGAGGGAATCTATCTCTATCGTTGGAGGTGATTGGCGGTCAACTGTACACCAGTGATATGTATGAAACACTGTCGATGTTATACTACCATTCTCTGGTAGATGGCGCAGAAGGTGCTAGCGGAGGCCGATCAATCAGTCGAATACGACTCCCAGTGCTGTTGCCTTCGACAAAGGTCACACACGTAGACGTCGTTCGCCTTGAGCCCATTGTCACACTTACCTATATGAATCGTCAAACGCGCATGAAACGACGCGGAGAGGCTGACCGAACAGCAGTAACAACAACGAAGCACACATGCCTCCATCTGCGCGCGATCCTGCTGCAGAACTATCATGTGGTGGCGGTGGGCTATTCGAAGTCCCAAATTCTCAATATTATATATCCCTATTCCATACTCCTCCTGGATCTATAATCTTCCTTCCCATCAACCTAACGCCGATCGTAACTGACCTAACCTCATGTTGTTAGTGGGTTTCAGTGGCTTCTAGTCGGGCACCACTGCCTGACACGGCTTCATTCTGTGACTTGTTACATACTCACTGTACACAGTTATTTCTTCTGATACTGGTGAGTAGACTATAGGTGTTTGCTCTTTGTTAACCTATACCAGTTCTCTGAAAAAGAAAACCCTACTTTTGACGACGAGCTGAATTTTGTCTCCGCACTTGTTTACTGACGCAGTGGTTGGTGCTAAAAACAGCTGACTGTTATTCTTGAAATTGAATTTTTCTACCGAGTTCGATGATAACCAGTACATGTTCTGTAAGTATGGTTACTTGTCGGATAGTTATTTAGAGGTATGCTCCAACGTCAAGGATATTCTGTACTGCTGTGTATCACTTCGCACTCCACAGATATGCAGATTCTTCTGAAAAACATTTTATTCCGAAGGTTGATCGTCTAACTTACTTTATGATTTTTTCACCAAATATACGTATGGAAGGCGTTATCATCTTTCTCTTTACAAAGACATTTGGTCTTTTAAACTTGTTATTCTGTAGTGACTTTTAGCCATCTTATTTCACAGCCTGAATCGTTGTTTTACTTCCGCGTTCCATTCAAAGTCACGTTATACACTTACAATGTTGACGAGAATGTTAACGAACGCGGTAGTAACCGTAGTGACAATACTAATACTAATAGTAACAATAATAGTAGGTCTGTCTACCCACATCCTCATTGTAAGTGGCCTCCCAGATATACGATTTCCCATTATAATTTGTCAAGTTGTGGTTTCAAATTAACCACAGCACATATACACGGCTGTCAACAGGGTGCGGCATTCGACCTGTCGCGAAGACATGTCCAAGACCCGGAGGGGTACGTTCATAACTTTTCCTCATTAATCTTGAATAAGCCACTGACTGAAATTCGGTCATTTGATATGAAATTCTGGTATTCTAGTTATAGGGTTAAACAATTAGGTATAGAAGTTCAGTTTGAGAACTTCAACGGTCAGTTACGAGTTTTATATCCGCCTTCCGAACTGAATTCCGAACAAGTTAAATCTACTCTCGTAATTGTTTGTTACAAGTATTCGAGCTTTGAGACCTCGTCCTGTGGAATGCTCACAAAGTCCTATCTGGTAGCGGTTAGTTTATTTCTTTAAAAAAAATAACAATCATTATATTACGATATCAATGCCTGACAAAGCAACTGGGAGGGTTTTTGTGGATAGTCTATTACGTTGCCAAAGTATTGAACCTTTTGTCAAACAGAACAAAATTTAACAATGATAAGACTGGTAAAGACGAAATATCCGCAAATGAAAAGACATTTTCAAAAATCCTACGCGGATTCCAGTAATTCCAATGTCTTTGATCGTATTCATTCAGCACGATCTCATATTCCGCGTTTATACGACCTGCCTTAGGCACACAAGGATGGAATACCATTCAGGCCAATACTCGATATGCGCAACCTCCCCGATCACGCGGCTGCTCAGTGGTTAGTAGAGATTTTGGAGGCAATCAAAAAAGAAATAACCAAATACAGTTTGAAAATACTTTTGGGATCGTGGACTCTTCTGCAAACCTTGAGGTAATGAGCGAAATAATATTATCTTTTGATGAATCACCGTTACTTACTGACGTACTGTTGATGAAAACTAAAACGTCGGAGTGCAGTAGGAGATCATTAAGAACCAGTATTGTTCAGTACCGTTCTGATGGTGTTGTTGTGTCCCCTCCGCTGGACCCAGGGCTTGTTCATATCCTCATACATACGTTTGAAAACAGCAAACTTGGTGAGATTATTAAAGAAACGACCTATTACGAAAGATACACAGAAGATATTTTCTTCATAGTGGACTGTTCACAAAGCACTCAGAAGTACATATATCAGATGGTTCATTACAGCAAAGCGTGTTTGGGAAAGAAGCAGTTTGGCCAGCGCCCAAAATTTCATAGCTAGGTGTCGACCAGTCTCAAAAGTGGTCTTATTGTTGTCTGGCCAACAGAGCAAACCGAATCTGTACGGAGAACAGGAAAAAGAGGAATTAAAAATTCACTGGAGATTCTTAGTACTACTGCCTACCCCGGAAAGTTCATCAACAGCAACATGCAAGATAGACGAACGCAATCTTCAATGGGCATTACTGATAAGAAAAACATCTACTCATCCTTGCTATTCAAAGATGGTGCGGCGAGGAAATTGACATAATGTCAAATCACCAATGCCAGCAGCACAATTTATTAAGCAGCAACTTCTATTGTCACGTTTCACTTAAAACAGGCGGTACCATTGAATTTGAAAGAAAAAAATGTCTAATAATTTTGCCTCTTCCCTGACCTGATCATTTGGCTGTTATTGTGATATAGCACACAGGTCGCACTACTAGGTGCTTTTCTGAGGGAATCCGCGAGCACCTCCCCAGATGGTCGATTGTGTTCAACACGCAGGCAGAATGCGTTTCGCGGCGTCTATCCGGACAGCACAACAGCTCTGTGTGTACACGGGAAGGCCACATCGATTAATTCACTGGTATTACGTTCGGCCCTACCAGACAACAGTTTCGCAACTCTGCTTCGACAGTTCCCACGCCTTATCAATCCATCAGGCTCACTGTCACAAGTAAAACACGACGTCTTCCACCACATTATCACTAAAGGACCACCTACCGTTGCTTGCCCACGTCGGCTGTCACCTGAGAAACTCAAAATCGCCAAAGCTGAATTTGAAAACCTTCTGCCACTTGGCATCATCCACCTTTCCAGCAGCCCTTGGGCCTCACCCTTGCATATGGTACCTA
>LUCH01000695.1:75788-89730 GCA_013368495.1 Paragonimus heterotremus | reverse complement strand
TTTTACCCTCTTATTGAGTTAGTCCTCTACAGGTCTCGTCGCTAAAGGTCAAATGCCGCGTCCTGTCGACAGCCGATGCGGTCACAATCTAACAGAGTCACCCTGATTTGTGCGTCCAGAAGCAGTTCGTTTGAATTCTGGGGCTCCCTTGACCAAACACGGCCGCCCGATTTATGAAACAACTTGTTCCCATCCTACTATCTCAGCCCGATTAACAATGACTATTGACGACCGACTTCGTTTGAGTTTCTAATCACAACCAAATAGTGTTAATCACTTATCCAACCGCCTTGTCCCTTTCTTACATGTTGATCAACAACTTTCTAAATCGTTACTTTATATTATGTAATCGTACCAGCTAATGATTGAAAGTTATCAAAAACTGGGACTGTTTTTCATGACTTCTACGGGTTTTTCAATTATCTGAAGCATACTAAGTCTCATCATTGTAAGCAATGTTTTCGTAACCAACTTGTATGTTGAAATTGAACTTATTGAAATGGTTAAAATCCGCTTTTGGAGAAAAACTGAACAGGGTCGTTTCCAGCATTCACTTCACATGCACTACACATGCACTTATGAATACTCATGTTTGTTAACACATTCGAACCGGCTCGGATCTTACACGACCCGTGTTGAGTAGCATTCATTCCATGATCACTCAACCTTCACGCCCGTCACCAATCCGCCTGACTGTTCACCACATCCTGGGTATCATGTGCAACTGACCAATAATTGAATAGCGCACTCAGTGTGGACCCATCCTAAAAAGGACACCTTTCACTTTTTGACATTTTGAATTGCTGTATAGAACTTTATCAGTCAGTCGGCGCATAACCATCTTGAAATATCGTCCACTTCTAAACGGACAGTATTAATAGTGAATATTCTTACAGTAAATTCTTGTAGGTAAAAAGCTACTAACGAAACGATCCACGGAGATCAAACCTTACTTTCACTTGAACACCTACCAATTCATTGATGAGCTGAATGCGCACATTTCCAATTTTCGGAATATCTGTACGTCCACTCACTTGTGCTCTTAGATCCAACTTTTTTTTGACGGAATCGCGCCACATCAATCCATTTTTTACACATCAACTAATCACCACCTTTGGAGATGAGTTTACCTAACTCGAGGGAATTGCCGTGAGTTGGATGAAATTTCGACTGAATGGACGGACGCTATTCACCAGAATTCATGCAACCGTTCGATACCGGCATGTAAAGCAATGATGACATTAACCAATTGTTTCTTTAATTCAGCTGGGTTGGATATCCACCTACTGCACATGTGAAAACGCAACTAAGTGTGAAAGAGAGCTACGCTATTTTGACTCCACGTCCGAGCAGGTTAACTAGCAATAGCTGCTGCCTCGCTTCATTTTGTCAAACAGCTTTTCACTACAAGTTTGGGGCGGTCACTTTTGAGTGGTTTGTTTTTTCGAATTATTATTAAATTACCAGACGTTAACGATTCCTGTGGCTATGTCTTCAAAAAGTTGTTCGGATAGAGTGAAAAGTGATTTGAAGAGGAAAGTCGGATTTCATGGCTCATTTCGTTTTACCGCTACGAGTGCTTATTGTAGACGATTTAATCATTCAAGTTAAAGGCGACCCGTAAAACGGATTACAATGAAATGTCAATCTACTATTGAGTACACAGGATGAGGCCGTGTTTTCTAATAACAATTGTTTGGGTATAACGAAGGAGACAAGGATTGGTCGTCGTGTTGATGTTCTTGACTCACACTTGTCGTACCTCGTCGATAGTAGGCGAGCCATAGGCATCGTGCGATAACTAACGCTGACTCCTTGCGGACCCGGCGGTGATGGGGGTGGATGATAATTAATCGATCAGATGCGTCATCTAGCTTTAGCGTCCGTCAATTCACGCGTTATGTATAAGTCTCCTCGAAAGATTCCATTTTCCTTACAAACGACACTCACCAGTGGGTATGTCAGATTGTGTTCAGTATCAATATCAGTGTGGGGACAGCCTTCTACATTAACGCAACTAAGCCCCAGCTGCAGACAAGCGTTAGTGAACATGTGCCGAGCTGGAACACGTCAATACTATCGCGTATAAGCTGGTTCAGTATGAAGACCTGGAAAGTGTTGTCTGAGACTGCATATTCAATAAAAACGCGAACTTCGTTCAGTTTGTTGGGTGAGATTAAATAATCAGCAAAGCACATCTTATGAGCATTCATGAAGCTACACAACTACTGAAACCAAATCAAACTCTGTTCAGAAGGCTAGATGTTGTTTCTTGCATTGTTAACTAGACCTTGTCATTTAACCGAAAACCAGACAGTCAAGGTCATGTGGGTGGATCACGTGAAAAACATATGTGAAGTGATCTGTCTAGAAAACCCCTCTGCACCCTGCGTACAGATTATCAGTGGGAAATAACGAACTATTTTTAGTTGGGCTGGCTTACTTTGGACACTGGATTAGATGACAATGTGAAACCCAGACTGAACATACAGCGTAAAATTGAAGAGGAGGAGAGTGTACACTAAAGCTAGCCAAAGCCGGCGGATAGGTGTTGACTCAGCCATCTAGATGGACGGGAGAGATTTCCGAGATTTTCATAACAGTTGTGGAAAAATCGCGTGAACCAAATGCCTACTACAAATGCCCATTTCATATAGGATGATTACTTAATCGTCCAGTAGAAATACTGTTAGCTCGCAGTTGTGATTAACTGCGTCATGACGGTTCGTTGGCTTATGTAGACAGAGTCCAACGAGAGCTTGAATGATATCACGAGACAGATACAACGAGTGGTGAACAGGAACTATGCATTTGTCAGATCTGGTCGACGTGATGTATGCTAAAGATTAGAATAGTTTTTTATTCATATACCTAACTGATGACACATATCACCTATCCTACTGTTCTGATTTTGATGTGATTTTAGCCTCTGAATAGCTAGTCCCACGAGCTTTCGTATGATTAGTATTGGGTACTCAATTCTTTTGGATAAAACCTATGAATGTCTTGCGCCTCTTTACTGAACATACGTTAATTTTTCACATTCTTAGACTGAATAAAAATACTGATATTTCTCTTGTCCATGCAAGGTCGTCCGACATAGACCATCAGCATTCAGCTAGACGTTGTTTCTGGCGGTTATGATCAGTTTTATGATTAAGCTATGAAAATGACAGGATCTGACTTCGCTCATTGTTTGTACGGTACAAATTCCCTACACTTCTAATGTTAAATCTGTTAGCATCACAAGTTGTTTGCTACTAATTAGGCTGTCTTTTAGTGGGAAACAGTTCCGTTTCCCTTTGTTGTTCACGACGTTTCCTCCAGAAAGTGAATACATTTCTTAATGATTATTCGAACACTTATGTTATGTTCCCATCTTCCCATGTAATTTTCAGATTCTTTTAGATCCTGATTCTGCATTTTTCGAATGGAAAACTTCCAAGTTTGTTGACATCATTGAGGGCGGAGTGGAGATCCGATTGTATTTGGTTTGCTAGATTTCTAGTGCTAATACGATCTTGATTAACCATAGCACTGAGACTCCATAAACAGTACATTCACACTGATGCAGCAAGCGCAACCTTGACCGAGATTGCAGTAAACGAAGTGTCGAATGAGATTTGGAGCTAGCAAATCACCCTTTATTTTTGTGATGAATTATCAAAAGTGCGCACATATGTATTTTTCAACCTATATTACACGATTCACAAAACGTGATTGTAGTCCCAAGGTCGTTTGATACCTGGGGTTGAGAACCACCAGTCTAAAAACCGCTAGTCGTCATCACTGCTGAAACAGGATGGAGTGAAATAACTCTCAAGCTTTCAATTGTCTGTTGTTCTCCAAACATTGGCTTTTCGATTAGTTCGTACCTGATCGAAGCAAGCATACTCTGAGAAAGAAGTTATTTTTTTACTATACCTTCTGACTCTTAGACGACCACCTCATCAATTTTCCAGGGTGTACAAGCGTCAAGTTGGAAGAAGTGCTTAGTGATCTAACGGTTGCTACTGTTGCCCTGCAGCATCAAAGAGAAGGGAGATTTGTCTGGGAAACGAAATTTCTGTCATACATCGAACGACGTGTTGATTTGAATTTCGTTTACTTTCAATCTGGTGATAAGTAAGAAATCATTTTCACACAGACCTGTCTTCATTATTTCTCATCATTTGCAGAAGATGTGTAGTAGTTGTCTATGAAAACCGAAGCACATCACGGTTTCTTAAGAGTCACAGGCATGGGGTTTATTACAGTCCATTGGTGTTGTTGATACATGCGTTAGAGTGGTACATGTGCCCTCCGATATCATATGGGCCCACACTTATAGGTTTATAATCTCAAGTTTATGCCGGGGTGGAAGGATCATAAGCTTTTCATATAAATCGAATATCAGCCACAGCTGATTGCAGCTGTCAAAATCCCGGAGAATTTCCAATTGGCCCCTTTGGAAAAACTGGGAATTCAATAACTGCGATCATTTGTGACTGATGTTCAATTTATATAAAAACCTAAATCCCTTACTACTCATCAGTGATCATATACCTATACAATCTCTTCTCCCTGTTTCCCAGAGTTCCATAACTGCCAGGATAATTGGCCATGTGTGTAGTTTGCGTTAACTGAACGCTTCACGACGGACTACTCTATGTGTGTATGCAACAAGCAGGCCGAACAGAGCGCCTACAGGTTTATCGCAGTTTAGATCAATTTCGAATACATCGTGAAACTTGACGGGATCGTGACCCGGCTGTATTAATGTCCTAGGGTTGAGCTTCAAATACAGCATGATTGGGCCGCAACATAATTCAGTGTGTTTCTTGCTAAATAATACTAGCAGTAACAATAAATAAATTCAACATTAAACCTCCATACCTGGTTGCACTTCTGAGTTTGTTACAACCTATTAGAGAGATAAAACTTCGTACCTGACTGCGGTGTACTCCTGAACTGTGGCTATACAAGTTACTACCTGTTTGCGATTGCGGTGATACCTGGATCCTTGGCGCGAATAATCGCTTATCACATCAGGTGGTTAAGCGCATCCCGCGGTGTTTGGTTCAACCGATGGTGCAACTGTGACCGTGGTAATAACGATTTCAAATTCGTCGTTTACCTGAAATATTCTAGCAAAAAGTAATTTGGCCTAGCTAGTAAACTGGTTCGTAGTATTACTAGACAGTCGAGATCATAAGTTGCCGCCATTTAATGAAATAATGCTCATTAAAGCATGCTAGTTTGTGTTTTATAAACGTTTTGTCCATGAACCTTCAGTAATCACTTTCGCACAATTATGCCTTCTCACACCGAAATTCCTGTTATCCCAAAAGAATAACTAGATGACTGACCGCCCATCTTGAATGTCCCAAGTTTTAGGCCTTTAGATGGGGCGAATGACCGGTCCCCCTCAACTAGGGCGGAATGTACCTACAGTTCTTCTTACTTGCGCCGACGATTTACATACGAGCTCCAAAAGTTTTTCATAGTCACGAAATTATGTACGGCCGAGTGCACCAAGAGTATGAAAGGAGCTCCTGAGGAAACCACTGTTCGCGAATGGGTATCCGGCGAATGCTACTGAAGTTAACTGCGTGGGAAGGCTAGCCAAAACTTAATCACAATCAATGTCAAGGAAATAGAACTTCATCAACCATTCTTACGCTAAAGACCCCAATACCATTTATGTAGTGCTGAATTTGAAATCTGCTGCTTATAACACTTGTCGAGCTACGGAATCGCATTTGTTACTCCCCCGCGTTGGCTGACTATCCACAATTCCGAACACCTTCGTTCAAAAAATTCCCCCTCCCTATATCTCAAATTACCTACAGTTTCGATGACCCATATATTAACATGATGGACAAGTGCTTGCGACAGGAGAAATTTGAACATGCCCCCAATGATCTAGTATAGCTTATGAGACAACAAGGCTCGTACTGTGAATAACAGAGCAAAAGCCCGGCATCTTTTACCGCGACAAACCTACTCCTGATTAGGCATGTAGTTCACCCCATCGCTGCATTCGCAATTATACAACGGGTTGAAAACCGTTAGCTGGCGTTCTGTGGAGCGTTGTCAGTCAACCAACACACACCGCCTCTGTTGACAGAAAGTGGTGACTCAACCAATCTCACTGTTGTGGAAGTGAAACTGTCTGCCACACCTTGTCGTGTAATTGTGTGACGATCTTCCAATGATCCTGTTACTGGCATAACCTGAACTTTCCTTGTTGAATGTCCTAACTTGTCGATCGAGGAGTATTTCCACTCGCAAGTTGTTTGGCTGAACCGCGAGCTTGTGTTATTTGTGCAAAATTTGTCTGCATAATAAGTCAACTTGCCGTGTCACTGGCGATACTGTGTTATGATTTATATAGATTAAGCTTATTACTCTGATTGTAATGTTATCGTGTTTGATTCATATACATTCTATGTAGTCCACGTTTAAATGATATCCATCCGTTTCGGTAGACGATGGATTACTGCACATTGGAGAAGGCCTCCTAACTTCTGTTGTGGCGATGTAGTCCAAAGTCAAAGGACTATACTCTATAGTAAATGAGACATGAATAAAGCGTCGGATGCTACTCGTGTCAGTATTGCTTTTCAAAACTTGTGCCTCATTTTCTCTTGCCACAGCTGACCCCGATGATGACCACTCTTGAATATATTTACGTTTACACTCATATCCCACCTTCTCCTCTCACCTTTCATTGTTTCACAGGGTATGACGATGATGTCACATCACGCATGTATGCAACTTCTTATCTCAAGATAGATTTTCTACAAGATTTCGAACCAGCAACTAGCTCACTGTTCAGCTTGACGTAAAGGATTCGACCTCTTCCTTCGGTTTACATACCCAAACACAGCAATGATATCTGACTAACCAAATGACATACCTGAAATATCAGCTCTATCTAGGGCTTCTTTATTCGAAACTACGTTTTGATATTTGTTGTCAGGTCCTCGCCTAGACTAGAGAAACTGGAACGCTTAGTTCGACGGCATACTTGACACGTGTATGGTACATACGCCTAGTTGCTATACCTAAATATGTTTAGTATGCAAACTTGTCACGCCGACATGACAGACAACATGCAAGTTTCCCCTACCCTCGGTAAAACTCGCGTGACTGCTGATGTTGCCTTGCCGATATATTGATAGGGCTCGTCGCTGACGACAGAGTTAATCTGGAGCGTGCCTTTACCAATACAAATAGTCGGATGCTATTATAACCTGGGTTCATGATGGTTGTCTTCCGTAAACTGATAATCAGTTCGAAGTGTGAACAAGCAAGTGACACGTGTTTGTGGAGCCCTTTCAAGGCGTGTCACTAATGCAACCTCATTCACGAACATTATCCCTTTAGTCAAGATTTGGTGGACTGTGGTCTATACACTCTCCAGTGAACAATGTTGAACAGTCTGCTGTCGTCTTATTAATGAACGTCAGGGTAGTATTTTCTACGTGCGGGAGGCCAGAAACAGTAGCAGGCAGAATAAAGTGTTAAAAGTCGTCAGGGTGAGTACACAGCCCGGTTTCACCTCATCAGTGCTTAGAAAGATTTCTGAGAGTATTTCAAAGTTTTTGGAAGTGCATCTGATAACCTAGTTGAAAAGTGTGCTAAGTCTAGGGAGCTTAAGTGGATATCTGACCTTGAAGACAAACGGTCAGACAGTACATATGTACAGAAAATTGAAAACTTCTTCTGTTACATAAATAAATTCGATTTGTAAAGAACATCCTTGTCTACGACGTTCGTCTTGGAGCTAATACAATGGGAATATGATGCCAACTTTTGATTTTCCAGCCTTGAACTAGGAATAAGGTATTAGGTACACTCGGGTAACGAATAAATGTAGCCTTTTGAGAACGAAAACCAAACAAATGTTTTTTTTTACCAGTACCACTTAATGGCGAGATTCTCCGTTAATTTTTAAGCTGACTACAGTCTCTTTTGTTCTTGAAAACGGTAACTACGTTAGCGTGACACATGTTCCGAGAAACTGTTCCATCTATCCAAACCTATCACGGACGTTTATGAAAGTGGTTTACCAGAACGGAATTCCCATCAGTCTTGACTACTGCAGGTGGTAGGCAAGTCTTCTGGGGCTTTGTTTCTCACAAGATAGTCGATAACCTTGCACAGCTTCTCAGTGGTTTATAGATCATTCAGTTCTTCCCATACAGAAAGGCTCTTGAGGTTTTCAGGTGCAGCTTCAGCGAAGCTGCTTTCTCGAAAGTATGACTCATGGTTTTGTCTGATCCATCTTTCCATTTGTTCTGTTCTATCAGTGATGATTGTACCAGCGTCCAGTTTGAATGATACGGTTTTAATGTGCATGGGTTCAAGAGGCTTACCGATGTCTGCATGCATACCACGGACGTTGCCGTAGTAAGTTGCGAACCAACTTCTCCGGTGGAGTTCTAGCCAGTAATCATGCACGTGTCTTTCCGTAAGTCTTTGAGCATCGTATCACGTTTTTCTGAGCTCTGCAAGGTTATACCAGGAGGAGTCATTTTTTGATTTAAGAGGGTTGTCCGCTCGGCCTAGGCGATTGGTTCTAATTCTCCGTTTATAATTCCAGCAGCATCCAGTTTTCATCCTTCACTCGGCCAGAAGTTTGAGCGGCAAAGTTGTGAATTGTGACCCGTTTGTAAGTCCATTTTTATTCGACATCAGTCAATGTGCAGTTCCTCAGGCCAACATCGGTGAGACTTTGCTAACTGCTTACGCAGTGCTGAGTACGCTTGTAGTTAAGTTTGTGTTGCAGTACATAATATCACACTCCGCGCTGTGATAACTACGGACTTTGCTAGCTTGGCTCAAATCTGACTTTCTAGTGGCGACAAGGTTCAGTTGATTCCAATGGCGTGATCTAGGGCGCCTCCAATTTGTTCACAGTTCTTGGTTATAACAGAAAGATGTGCTTATAATGCATAAACGTAAACAGTTGATGCTCATTTTCACTCATTCATCCAACTTTTCCTGCCCTCGGGGAGGCACTCGGGATGAGATATAACTTATCTACTGAAATTTCCGGCTAGTGATACGCGCTCTGTACTGGACATACTTTTTCCTGCTGGAATCTAGAATCAATGGGCTACGCCGCTGTTCATTCCTTCAGACTGGTAGCCACTGATAACTGTTCTCCTACAGTGAAGGATTTTCAAGGATTCGTCAGACTTGCGGACAGAAAAATTCCCAACATTCCAAACGACTAGACAGCAGGTTGGTGAGAATATCGGATTTCTGTGAGGAGGTAACTGGGACGGTTAACTGAACACCATCCGAGGCATCCTTAAGTAGTCAGTCAGAGAATGACGTTCACACAAGGATCAGATGAAAAAATAGGTGGGCCTGATCAGCTATTGAGAAGTCGCGAGCGATACACGTGGTTGATTCATGGCTGTCGATCACTTCTCTCATAATTTACAGTATGGGATCTTTGGAGGTGCCACGACACGGTGCGTATTGTCCTGTTAAAAGGAGTTCCAGAGTTTAGGTTGAAGCATATCTGCTCCCAACCAGCCCAGTGTGCTGCGTTCATTGACAGGCACTCGGCAGCGTTGTAGTCACAAAGCACTTATCTTACAACCTTATGGTGAAATAAAGGACTGACTAGACCAGAAGAAATCATGATGGGAATTCAAGATGGGCTTGTACAACACACGAACCTATTTAGGCAATTCCGGAGGCCCAGTGGATATCACAGACATTTCTCTACTATCCTCTGCAAAAACATCAGTTAGTTCGAGCGAGTCACCTGTGAACGAAAAACTCAAGGTGTCCATACATTCTTCCAAGACTTGGCTGGCAGAAATCACTCTACTACCGCTGTATTTAGTAACAAAAGCAATGTAGGAGGCAGTACGCCCGAAAAAAATAAAACAGAAAAGATCCGGCCCACCAATAACGATAAAAGACATACGTCGCGAGATGTTAACATTTCGTTTACTGTCTTCAGATACAAACTTAAAACATAAGAATATGTAGGACCTGTGGATAGCAACAACAATAGAAACAGTCCTTGTTTCTTGTAAACCCAATCGTTGTTTGTTTCTACTGTTGTTGCTATCGGCAGCTGTATATTCTTATGTTTTACGTTCGTGACTAAAGACAGTAAACGAAATGTTAACATCTCGTGACGTATGTCTTCCACCGTTATTGATTAACTGAATCAAGGGAAATGAGTGTTTTAAACAGAAAAGATCGTTACCAGTTGTCTTCGGTAGTGATAGGAATCATAGTATTCCATTAGCCATTAGCCGTCCAGCTTTGCGAATTAGGTGTCGGCCCAAAAACTCTACACAGACTTCTGACTCGAACAGAGTCTAACCAGATTAAAATAGACCTATACATCTCGTGGTGTCCTTCATAGCAACGATGAGCCAGATCGAGGAAGCAGAAAGTGTCAGACTGTTGTAGCAGCAACTGATGTAAACGGTGGCATTGTGTGCAGCTGGTTAGCTAGAAGGATATCAAAAGTGTGATGAAGCACCATTTCTACACTCTACAAGAGACACTGGAAACGGCTTTTCTGGACTCTTTGTTATCCCAACTTTCTGTTTCAACCAGGTAAGAACCAGTAAAATCAATTAACCCAGACGGTTAGAGTAACATCACTCCCCTATTTGTGGAACTCAACTACATACACTGCTCTCGCGTTGTACAATGCAACAGCAGTCAACCAATTTATACATTAATGCCGAGCTTGCTAGGTGTTAACTGGTAGATCAGCTTAACTGATAAACAATGTAATAGCTCAATCAAGCTCACTTGGTCATTAGCCGGTTAGTCACGATCTTGATATTAGTGTGTTCTCCGAGCTTGGCATTTAGGTTTCAAACGTTTCATCACCAAACGAGGTGACATCAACAGTGCGTAAGTGTTTCAGTTTATAGTTTTTAAGCGTTGGGTTTGGTGTGACATGTTACGCTAAAAATGCATTGCCATAAGTTACTGGTGAACTAGCGTCAACTCAGAGACAAGTATAACGTTAGCAGAAAACAGACTTAGAGTTTGATTTGCAATAACTAAAATATCCTCGATACTGAGAAGTAAACCGTCAGCACCTACCGAAATTTTTGCAAACTGTCAGCTTCAACTCTAGCATTAACCATGCCATCATACAAATATTCCTACCTCTGGTTCAATATTACGAGAAAATGCGCTACAGAGTGTTTATATACAGATTAGTTACAATTAATAACCCTGTGTACATTTTTGGGGGTTGTGAAAAGAAAGATTTCAAACCGAAAGGCAGACTTCGCTTAACTCAATAGGATTTCACTTATCAGAGCTGCCCAAACTAATGGTGTCATTCAGGTGCAATACAGACGCCCTCATTGAAGTTCGCGAACTAACCGGCTCACATGAAATGGAATGTAGGGCGTTGGCCGCAGCGTTGTTCTACAGTGCTGAAACATTGACACATCAGTTATTAACGACCGAAAGTCGACACAGTCAATTTCATCGCTAAGGCAGTTGGTCACATGGCTGGTTGTTGCTACTGTTGAATCAATTCGGTTGTGAAGTGTTAGACAGTGGCGTATTGTGTTGAGTGTGCTGATTGTTCAGAGAGCTGTGAAGAAGACCGTCTAATAGAAAAAAATTCAGTTTCCGTTGGATGGTGAAACTCAGTTATGATCCTATGTCAACTTTTACAGGTAGCTAAAACGTTGGGAAGTGATCGTGGTAAAAGACAGTCAGTTTTCTGCAGTCCAACGGTACAACGAATCCAGGTCTCCTCACGATTTCCTATTAACGCCTGATTTGTCCAAAATGCATCAACATCATACAATGTCAGCACACAACTTTAGCAGGTTTTTCCGATTAACTTGGCTGAGTCGGTTCTGATAGCGTTATCGGCTGATGATTTCAGGTGCAGACTAGATTTCAGGATTAAAATGTCAAGCAAAGTTGTCGCTACTTTTCGACTTCTGAATCGTGTAGCTGGTTCTCTTCAATACTTAGAAATTACAAATTTGGTAGTCCGAAATAAACACCGCGGTGTGATGCTAAAAATACTGATTACATAAATCGGTTTTCTTACTGGTCAACAATCCGTGGGTTTGTGGTTACTCTATGATCAACCGAAGTATCCTGCAGTTCCTTCTGCAATTCGTTGGTTAACATCGAGTAACAACAGTGGACACTTATTTCTCGTAAAAATTTGATGTCAACCTGCTAAAAAGAAACGTCCCAAGTTTATATGACAATCGACTATGTTTAACCCAACGTTCAACTAATCAATGAACTACAAACACATCGCATGCATTTACTCCCAGTGACCACCAGAGAAGTTGTATACTGTTGGTTTGACCCTGTTGGGACCCACCAGGAGTAGGCAGTTCCCTGACTTCAGACACACGCCGTACAAGTGAGCGACAGAATGGTAGTTCGGCTCTTATTCGGTAAGCCTTTTCCAATTTAATGTGACCTAATGTCGATCTTGTGTTTCGATATGAATTTCCAATGACTTGAAGTCAGTATTAGATTACTCGGTGAGATTATTCGGGTGACCTGCATATTCTTTGATAGCATACAGGATCACTTGATTCTTGTGCACAAGAATATGTTGTTTGACAGTCTACTGTGTTCTGTCCTACGTATGTGACTTCTGCTGACCTTGATAACACGTTCGCTTTATTTTGTATAATTCACACACCTTACGTAATCGGAAAAGTCTGATGATAATTGCTGAAAACAGCCGTTTGCATAACTGATTTCTTACGGGTTACGCAAGTCAGTACATGCAGATGGCAGTCTCTTGGGCGACAGGTGAATTGTCAGCGGATACGCGAAGTTGACACACATGCCCTCCATGCGACATATGCTTGTCGCTGTCAAGTCCTGCACGCTTGTTCGAGGTGCAGGTGGCCTGAGTTCAACTGACCAGATGGGGTATGTGGTGTGCACAACCTGATAAGGTAATGCAACAGGTTGGAAAAATGCAAATGTACATGCTGTTTAAGCAGTCTGCTTAGGGAGAACGAAGACTTCTCACTATTGAAGGAATTACGAATACACCATGATATTTAAGGAAATCATGGTGTAGGAATATAACAGAATAAAAGTCAGGCAGCATAAGAGTGAGGTAAAGCTACAGCGACTACTACTGAGACGGCTGATGGCCATATATGCAGTTGCTAAGCCAGACAGATGTCAGAAGGACACTAAAGTACGTTTTACACATTGAAAAATTAGTAGAATTGGTCTTCCTGGTATGGTCGAACTTCTGTGTTGGCACCACCCGTTAATTAGACCCAGTATCCGCTTCATGTAGATAAGTTCACTGAAAATATTAATCCAGACCTCTATAATAACGCAACCTCTAGAATCGTCCAACCAATCTATTAGCATCGCTTGCTGCAGCAAATTGTAAGCATACCGACAATTCTGATGATGCTATTAGGAGGACCTTTCGTGCAAGCGTCGAGAGTCTGTTACTGCTGATGTCGGTCAGTTGGTTTTGCGAGTGTCCGTAGACTCACAGTGAAGGATTTCTGGTTGGACTAGATTAGGTTAGGTAACTACGCACATCTGATCGCTCCATCTACTACAAGAACTCACCGTGCTCCTGTGCAGTTGTACTCTGTTGACACGTGGAAGCGTTTCGTCGTACCTCCCAGCCATAAGGCTAACTTGACAAGCAACGGTATTGTCATTTGATCAGAACGTAGCTCTACTCATGACTACATACATATATTCTTCCTGTTGCAATCAGAAGGTTCAGATACACGTTGTGAGCCCGTCTTGTCTGTGAGTGAAGCTTACATACAGTCTGATGAAATCACAAAACACCCGTGAAGCATTTGCGAACGACGTGGTGCCAACTGTATGGTTGATGAATAACACAAGATTTCATAACCACACCTTTGAACACACACACACGCCTTTCACATACACATGATTAACCCCGGATGTTTATCGAGTT
>LUCH01000695.1:7121-22761 GCA_013368495.1 Paragonimus heterotremus | reverse complement strand
TGTTGGTCGGCGGTACACATGACGTTGCTTTAGAATTTGACGAAGAGTGAAAATGTGATCTATATATTCCCGCCTAGGGCGAAACCCAGCCTGTTTTTGTGTGATGTTTAACTGTCGAAATGCAGTGAGTACATGCAAGCTGACATGCACTCACTCAGGCTGTAAACCTTTGTTTCCACACGCGGGCAGTATGGCATTGCTTCCGTGGTATTGTGCGCTCAGTGTTACAGAATTGTCGCACAGACGTGCGCGTAATATATGCAACTCATTCATCACCTGACTACTACTGGTTCTATGAAGGTGAATGGTTGTATGCGTGGCCACTTGGGTACCGTTTTGTACACTTTAGTTTGTTAACGTAGTCGCACGGACATTGGGTGCTTTTCTCTCGATCAGTTACGAGTTATTTCTGTTTTACTTGTATATACTCCCAACATTCTGTGATGGAAGGGTGAGAGTATTAAGCGGACGAAGCCTGAAGCTAGAGTCTCATAATCAATGCGGGACGGTGTTGCTTACCAGCGGAATAAATCAAGCTACTAGCCGTCACGTCCTGTGAACCAAGCTGAACTGAGCACTATAGCCGAAATTACCCAAGTCTGTATGGCTGGTATTGTGTGGTGTCTATATGTTAGTCGCAAGTGATAAATTCCACCGTTAAAAGGTGATCAAGTGAGACTTCCTGGAGTGTATGATGATGATTCGGCAGTATCGCTCAAGAATTTGAAAAATATGATTTTTTTGGGGGAAATGACTTCCAATCTTGAAATATTGGTTTTAGCCGGGCGGCAATTACTTCGCCTTTCAGTTGGCGCTGAGATCGAAACTACTGACGGTTGTTGTGGCGACGATTAACGTTTGTTGTTTGCTGAGGTTGCTTTTGATGTTTTTTTCAGGAGAAAACCGTCTTGTGTTGATAATCGGTATTGTATTATACATAAATTCGATTTTATATATACTGGTATATATTTTGTCAATGTATTTCACTTCACTGGAATTCTTCATTCCATTTAATGGGGTGTGTTGTTTGTATGGCTTCAGATAGCTATTCGAATGTCGGAAACTTTCGAATTTGAGCTAATTAGTTTGGCCTAGTTTAGGAACAAAATCAAGTGGGGGAAGCTTGAATTACGAAGATAAGGGTGTGAGCGATGTGGATTACACGACAGATTGCCGTACTGGCCAATACAGGCCGTGTAGTGGCGAAATCCGTGGATTGAGACGTGTTGGAGACAATACCTCAAGTTGCACAGTTCTGGTGACACACGATGTCAGTCATAGATCTGCATCGTTAGAAAGGAGACCGGCCTGACTGGTAGCCCTTTTACCTCTTGGCACAAAGCGAAATTACCACCATCTTACACGGTGCATATTCTACAAATGTTTGGCTCAGTAAAACGATTTTATGGACCTGTCCGAGCACAACACTAACTGTTGTGTTGAAGCAGTATGTTGCCGATGTTCATTGTGAGTACATAGCGATCATGGTGATTTGCAGTACCCGTCATCCGTTGAAACCCCTAACGATAAGTAGGTGGGTTGTATATGCTGAGTTAGCATAAAATCAGTCTCCAAGGTTCAAACGAACAGAACCTGATGAGATACTGCACGTTATCATAGAAGAAAATAAATATACCCATATATGTCTCGCGCATAAGTAGCAAATACAGTTTGTCAAACGCCCTCATAATGTGGTCAGTGTGGACGCCACATATAGAACAAACCGCCACAAGAAAACCTTGTAACATTTCACATTTCTGTTTGTACTGTAAAGTTATATCAGTTTCTGGCTTCAGACGGAATTGGCCGTGGACGATCGGTGGTGTACGCTCATGTGCACAATGGAAAATATGCAACATAGCATCAGTCACTTTAAATATTTCATGAGGTAGTGAGATATCACATTCTGGCGAGAAACTTTGTGATAGACAAGATAGCATGGTAAACGCCAACAACACCTCTGCGTTCAAGATGCTGTGAGGTAGCGCGCGAATCGATATTACTTACTTCATAATCATCATTTAGACAAGTTCATTTCGAAGTTCAGTTCGGTTTAATTTCAAGGGCGGAAAGGCTTCAGCCAGAAATTGTCCAGTTTCTTGCACTAGTGAGCTTCTGCGGGCGCCCAGTGCTGCGACGATGATGAGAAGAGATTCTAAACTTTCATGAGCTATTATAAGGGCTACCAGATAAAGGCTGGAGAGTTCAAGCTATCAGTGTTGTCAGAAAGCAACAATTTCGTAGCTACCACCGGTACACACAAGTTTATCCTTACACTGAAATGACTGAGACAATGGTTGTGTGTAATACCAATGAGGATTTGGTGCCCATAACTTGTACATCCAGATGTTAAGACTAAACTTGTGAATAAAACAAAAGTAAGGAATAAGGTTCAAAAGAAGTAAGAATAATAGCAAGTAAAGATGAAAAGTTGACCAAACCAAATTTATGACAAGGAATGCACTTCGGGAACTCATCCAAACTAAACCCTCACGACAGGTCCGGGAAGAAGAATAGGCGGCACTCACTTAGCTTTCTTTTGAACACCGTCACACTATCAAAGGATACTACACTCTGCGGAGGCATGTTCCGGCAGTTGGTGACTCGATATACGAGGATATTCGCCCCATTCGATGTCGCAACTCTCTTCTTCTCCAGCTTGAGACTGTGGCTCCGGAGATGTGAATTGGTATACAGGCTGAACGGAGATTACATCTCTACTCTGGAAGGTTTCTATCAAGTCGTCTCTAACCCTCTTTCGCGCAAAAGAAAACAGTTCAAGTTTTCTTAGTCTGTCTTCATACGAATTATCTAGCATTCCCTCGATCAACCTTGTAAAACTCCTTTGAACTTTCTCAAGTAACTTCACGCCTTTTACCATATGCGGGCTCCAAGCCTGCACACAGTATTCCAGATGTGGCCTAGCTTAAACTACATAAAGTGGCAACAACACCTCCTGTCTCCTTAAGGCGAAAGTTTTCCTCAACATATACAGTGCTCTATGTTCTTTTCGCGCCGCCTCTACACACTGTTTGAAAATTTGTAGTTCCCCTCTATGAGCACTCCCAGGCCCTTGGTTATTTCTACCCTTATCAGCCCTTTCTCCTCCCCTTCCTTGCCAAGATACCTGACCGACCCTGGTTGTTCTCCAGAAAGCAGCTGATTACACTTGTCTACATTCAAGGGTGGGTGCCATTCATTTGACCATTTCTGAACAGTATTCAAATCCTCCTGCATGATCGTGTTGTTAGGATTTTCCACAACCTTCACCTCACCAACGAAGATGTAGCAGAGGAAGGTTTTCGGTGGGATCATTGACGAACATTAAAAATAGTGGTGGTCCAAGCAATTATCCTCGAGGTACTCCACTGACCACTGCACCTTTTGTGGACCTTTTACTTTCTATCTCTACATGGAAGGTGGGACTACTCAAGAAGTCCTGTATCTATCCTACCAGTCTTGAAGAAAGACCAAAGGTTTCTAATTTGAGGACCAACAATCATTGGTTTACGGACTCGAATGCTTTCCTGAAGTCCAAATAACAAACCTCGACTTTCTCTCCCTTATCAAGCCTCTCTGTGCTCTCATCGAGGAGGTAAATCAGACTGGTGGGACAATACCTATGCCTCACAAATCCATGTTGGTCTGCAGAGAGGAGCCTATTTTTAGTAAGGCATCTCACAATCCTGTGTTTAGTAATTCTTCCCAGCAATTTCAGGACAGATGATGTGAGACTTACTGGTCGATAGGTGACCACCTCGTGCTTCTTACCTCCCTTATGAATGGGTACAACCCTTACCTTCCTCCAGTCATCTGGGATGATGTGCTTCTGTAGGGTAAGATTGAACAACACGGTGAGAGGCTCCTGTAAAACACCACTGCGAGATCTTAGTATCTTTGAATAGATGCAGTCCGGCCCCATCGTCTTATTCACATCTAGCTTGCCCAATCTATCCTGAACTTTCTCATTTCCTATTTTAACTTCCTTCATCATTGACCACCTTGCAATCCCTGTGCTGAGTCCCACCGTGGTAGATCCGGCGTCCGAGATATCTAACACCTCAAAGAAACCGTCGGAATATCCTTGCCTTTTGTAGTGGTGATTTGATAACATTGCCTCCAGTAACAACGATGTTACTCGGTCCTCTCCTAATGACCCCTTTGACCTGGACCCAGCCAAAGAGGGCTTTAGGGTTCGTGTTATGGTTCTTTGCCGGATTCCTTTCAGACTTTCCCCGCGTTCATTATGTACTTCGGAATATATCTTTGTAACCGCCTCATACCGACAAAATCTGGTGCATCCCCCAGACTGCTTGTATAAGGCCCAGGGTTTACTTTTACGCTTCAGTGCCTTTTCGACAATACTCTTTCATCAAAGAGCCTAGCCTTTTTGTTGACTGCGTCTTGGTGGTGAATGCGTGTCAGTTAGTTGCATGAGATGATCTATAATTGCGACCCAAGCTTTGTTGACATCATTGGTATCACAATAACCCATCCAACTCAGCTTTTTCGCGTCCTACGACATTTGGCAACGGTGGTGGCGTAGACACGGCTGAACTCCAGACGTGTGATTCCATGGTCACTCTTACCCACTGGGGTTCTGAACTTCAGGTCCGAAATGTCACAGGGATTTCTTGTTGTAAAAAGGTCTTCCCTCTGCCTACTGACCTCATTAACATGTCGAAATAATGCCTTTTCTCGTTTAGAAGGTCCAACAATACCTCACCAAACGTAACACTGGCAGCATGCATCGACCTCCAATCCACTTCTGGAGCGTTTAAATCCCCCACAATCCGAAGTCGCTGTGACTTGTTCGCTTGTCCCCTAATAACGCTGAGTGGTTGCTCATCATTCTCTCGAGTAGAGGAGGAACTTCTGTGAATGCACAGGAACAGCAAAGTTGTTCTGCCGTCTGCCAAAGAACAGCTTAATAGCTGAATATTTCCCACATTAACCTCCTCTTCTTGGAGCTGCCCATAATGCTACGCTATCAACAACAGAACACCCCCACCCATTCTGTCACCTTGTCTGTCTACCTTGCAGATCACGCATCTCGTTGGGCATATATTACTTGCAGACAAATCCTCTCGTAATCGGGTCCCAGTAACTGCAACGACATCCTCTCCTCCTAGTTCTATTGAGAGCTCACCCTATTTGTTCCCCAGAATACCAGCATTGGTATACAATACCCTCAGATACTTCTCACACCCACCCCTTATTTCCATATTCCTGACTTGAGGAGCGGCTCATGGCTCAAGAATTATACCTGAATACTCCCCCCCTTTTTGAAGGAGATTTTTCATTCTTTCCTAGCTTCAGGTTAAACGATCCACACTTCTTACATTGAGTTACTCTTACAACGGGAGTAAATCTTCCACCTGTCTAGCCATCCTCCTGTTACACAAGTAAGCTTGTTAGCCGTACCTGTCACCAAATATTTAATGCGCTGTTGCGGCGCAACTGGCGATTCAGTACCACTGGGACGGCCAGTATTCTTCCACTCAGCTGAATCTTCCGGTGTCACCGTAACTCGACCTTGCGTAGCGGTGCGTGTCTTTCCTGCTGCCGCCAGGAATCTATCTTGGTGCCTGGGGTTGGAGAACTCAGTCACTATTGGACTAAGACCGTATGTATTTGCCTGCCATTTTCGCAACCTCATTACTCGTTTAATAAACACACGCCGAGGAATATTATCTCTCCCCAGGAGGTTCAACAGGTGAAATTTCATCGCCCGTTCTCTAGCTTTACCTTCTTTTATAATGGGCCCAATGATGCCTCTGATGACGACATTCCTACTTCTACCAGAGCTAAGTCCTCTTTAGTTTCGAGATTCAACACAGCTTTGACCAAATACTCACCTTCGTTAGGGGCTTCCGTAAGTCGTGGTTATTGGGCTTTTATCCTGAAACAACTATTTTTAACCAGCCCCCCAGCTTCTCCTAAGTCCTTTCCTTCCCCTTTTTATATGTTCTTTGACCGATTTCCGGTTACTCACTATTTTGACCCCTTGCGCACTCCGCTTATTACCTTTGTCCCCTTCTACAACACCCCTTTTTTTTACAACTCACCCTGGTAACAGAGGGGATATTTGGGATCGCTTTAGCTCCGAGAGAAGTTTTATATTTTAACTCATTGACCAAACCAGCCGGATGATCATACCTTGTAGCCGCCTTTCTCCTTCTGTTCTAATCCGGACTCCATCAGAGCCCTTCACCTCATTGCAACTTTCTCCCTCAGTGTTTGGAACGTTCGGTTCATTACTCCTCACTCACCTTATGCTGTTATCTAACTCGTTGCGCACAACAGGCGATGTGCTACTGCCACAGTCCGCCTCCTGGTTTACCCTAGTGTTTACAGCAGGAGTGCAATCGTGCTGTTTACCTATACATGACCCAAAAAACTCATAGCAGCACCTCATGAACCATTTACAAGTCTCAAGCCCATTTCGAGGGCCCGTTACACCGACGGTGGAAACACTGCGCACACCCATCACGTTGTATATTTTCGGCACCGACCTCCAGGTAACGCTTGTTATTGCTGCCACCGCCAACCTTCAGACTGACTACCTGAATACCTTTCCCTAGACCCATGCAAGGAACTTCCATAAGATTCAACTGCTGCTATTATTGGTAAAAGAAAACAGCCGACGAAAGATAAACATCTCAGTTGGAAGGATAAACCCAAGTGTAGCTTAATTGGACAATGAATCCTCACACAGCACTTTTGATAGCCTCCACGTCCCTCGCTAATTTTTCTGGCGCCCACAAGTCGTCCCGAGTGCTACGAATACCTGATAGCGATATGCCAAATTTCAGCCCCCAATCTACAAGGATGCCTTTTTCTATATTTTACAAATACTCGAACGGAGACCTGAGCTTTCTCCAAATGCGCAGTCCCGACAATGAATATTCCCTTCCCAAGTTGGAAGTCACCCCTTAGAGAGGTGAATAAACAATTCCATATCTATAATTCAGACCAGACGTTGAAATAATTCGACGAACGGACCCCAGGTTCACGAGTTACTTGACGTGTAACTAGTTGCATACAGAGGTTGACATCTTCTGCTACTTTGGCGTGGTGATAGGGCGTGTGTGCCGCTTTGAGCCGGCGGGCTATGCTGAGTAAGACATGGGTCCTTACAGGTTCAACCAAGTAAGATCGTTCAAAAAGGAGAAGCCAGATAAAAGGCAGCTGAGCCCGTTGTGATTGAGGTCGACAGGCTCCTTCATGTTGACTTCATGTTTGCTCTTGTCTGTCCCGGTTTTGCTGTCGTGAATTGTTTGTCTCGGCCGTGGTCCTACGTACATGCAGACTTTAAAAGTGTGTCTCTCTCGAGCACGTGCGTGGATTCTGCAGTTTGGTGGTTGCTGATGGTCGTTGTTGCGATTGTATACGTTAACGTATATCACCCACTGCCTTGATGTAGAAGTTTTTGAGCCGAAGGCTTTGAATGGGGGACTCACTCGCTCTAGTGTCTAGGTCTGGGTGTCCCGGCAGTATTCAAAACCCAGATAAATCATGATTATACAACGTAAACCTAATATCATCTTGTATCGGTTGTCGCGCAGAACGAGCTGGGTCGATGCATTTGTTGTTTGAGGTAGGATGAATGAGCGAAACTTGGTTGTTGTCAAACGCCTCCTCTTTCCCTCCCTTAATGAACTCTCCAGCACGAATCCTAAAACAGACAATGCTCTTACGAGCCTCAGTAACAATGACCAACGCAGGCGTACCTTCCGCTGAAACGTGAAATGTGCGCATACTGCTGGATCAGTGCAACATCACAGGGCGGCTAGAAGGGCAAACAGCACTTACCGCCATGGGAATGAACCGGTATGGATTCCACGTAATAATTTTGAGTGGGACAAGGCCTACAGATCGAGGTAAGCCTTGAGTGGTAGGTGTTGGATACACCTTTCGCGAACTAGGTTACCCGGCAGACTTGACGTGTAACTGGTTGTATATAAAGCTTGAGTTGAGCACCCATGTGCACTCCAATATTTTTCACTCGATAAATTAAACAAATAGTTGCCTGGAGAACGTGAACAGACGATTAAAAATCGCATTTACTCGAAGGACCACTTAGACAGGACTATAAGTAAACTCTGGTCTCACAGCAACTGGCTAGCGCGGAAGCCTAAGATGCAATGCACCCAAGGCCGTGGCCGATGTGAGATGGTTAACTTTTACTTTTGCGCGGGGAATATGTTCACTGGGTTAGCAGCGATCGCCGCCCAACTGGTTTCGAAGCATTTCAGTGGACGCGCTCCCTGCTGCACTTCAGCCCACTGGACGAGTGTAAGGTTAACGCACTTTATGTACTGCTAATTAGTGGCCTCAGTCGAGCAATGACGACACATACTAAACGTTGAAAGTCCGTGATGGCATCTGCGAAGGTGATTCTTACAGGTGTATAGGTTACCATGCATACAAATGCTGTCCAGCCTCAGCAAAGACTTCCACTCTTAAAGTAGGTTGTTTTCGACTGAAACCACATTTATTCTGGAATGCCTCTCAATCGATCGCCCGTTGCCTGCTGAATATAATTAACCCGGGGACAACGCGTTTCGCCGAGAAATCAATGTCGTTAGCACCAGTCCATTTCAACCGAATTATTATGTACCGCCTTAAACAATTGGCCTTGATGCGAGGTGAGAAACTCAGGAAAAGAAGCCAGATTTTCAAGACCATCATAACCTTCATACACCGGGCCGTTGAGATAACTAAGGTGGTCTTACCACAGACAGAATTATCCACGTCCCGTGTTGCAACATAAATCAGCCGCTAGAGAAGAGAATACCTCTCATATAAGAGCGCTGTGTGAATGATACGGTGACCCCGTAAACATGAAGAGCTATAGGTGCCGTAGTGATGGACTGATTTTCAATTTATAGTACAGGAATAATGCTGATGCATCGCAGCGTCCCTCCAGCGTTCCTTAGTTGTAGCTTCCGTCTCTGGACCCGCTTTTATTTCGTCAGCTATGCGGTTCTTGTTACAGCAAACCCAAAACTTTTGTTACCACCAACGCAGAAGGCAAAACCAGCTCTGTCTAGCACCATTAATTGAAATGAACTGGTAACATCCAAAAATGAATTTAATGTTTTCCATGCACCCAAACGAGGGCCACTGAAAATAATGCCAAATGACATCCAGGACGTCAATGACCACGGTAAGAAATGCCACATCTTCGATTTTATGCAACGCCTACGTTTAAACAGACATGTATGACGAAGAGGTTTTCTATTGAGGATGAATTGCAAGCTGAATGGCTACGGCAAACCGGTCGGAATTTCGGAGAAAGTGCTATACCACTGGTGGGTGCATTTCATAATTTTTCAGCCTCCGACGTTACCGACCGTCACGCCGTTGTGACTAAAGAGTACGTTAGAGCTGACGGTCGGCATGTACATCAATGCGTTTAACTAGATCACGTTGACTAACATCAAATTAATAGCCAGAAACTATCACCTGAATCTGTAATTACTTGTCCACGACATTACGAGATATATATTTCGTTCCGAGTTGATTGCTGTGATGATTGTATCACATCACATTTATCTAAGGTGCCATTACTTATTTCGCGGATTATTGGGTGTACAAGAACGAGGAAGTGGTTTGCTGTTTAGAACACGCATGTTCACTACTAATTCATTGCTAATTCCGCCAACCAATCAAATGAAAAGTTCAGCTTTCCCATCAGTATGAGAGTCTGTTTCCTTTCACATAAAAATCTTGGAAAATTCAAGAGAATGGAAGTTTACGTAGAATGTTATAAATAATGTTGGAAGTGTATTGAACCCGACACGTTCTACTTTGTCTCGCAAAATAGTTCTCATGTTTTTAACGCGTGCCAAGGAGGTATCTTTAGAGATGCTTGGACATTTACGCACTTAGCAGCCCATACAAATGGACAGATACAGGTCACACAACGAGGATATGTTTATACAAACGTTTATAAATATATAAATATATACGAGTATGAAATTATAAATGGACAAATAAGAAAAATTGTATACGTATGTATCTGTATCCCGAAGTCACACCAGTAGCTGCTCGTTTCGAACGACTTATTATGTACAGCATGGTGAACAAATTGATGAAAAACCCGTATTTAAGGCGTTTTTAGAAATCTGCTGATTATAATCTTCGATTCCTTTGATCGTCGTGTTGATTGGAATATTCTCCTGCGCTGTCATAGATAACCGACGCAACAAACATCTGGTGGTGGCTGACGAAAAAATACATCTCCCAGTGATGGGCAGGCAGCTTGAGTTAAGCCGTTTCCATAGACTGCTTTGTATGAACGCCGAGCGACTTCAATCTGGTCAAAAGCAATGCAGTACAATGAACAGAATTAAACTTTGGAAATTCTCGGTGATAGAATGGGACATAATACCCTGTTTTTGCTCCGTTCTGTATGCGCTGAAGGTCGAAACAGCCATATCATGATGTAATTTTCGACCATTTTTAGGACCAACGTTTCGCTGGCCAGTATCTACCCATGAATGCAAGCCCTAGAACATGAGTTCCCGAGCTGTCGTGTTCGGGAAAATTATTTTTCTGGAAGAAATCGTTTTAATGGCTTGGTAGCTGACGTAGAAATTGGAATAGTCGAAATCTGCGCCATGGCCTCACATCTGTTTGTTTTAACCAACCATCAATTAAAAACCAATTTCGCGTAATTAATTTTTGAAAAATGGTATGGCTGCTGTTGTTGTGGTCGATTGCGTGCGTGAATGTTATGACAAGAGTGCTGGGGTTATTTTTTAATGTACTTTGTTATTTTTGTCATTTGTTTTTTAATTTCACTTCCAGTTGTTTATTTTCATTTGTAGAAAAAGGATTATATTGCTATTTTCAAGGCGATGTTTGAAGATCGCGAATTTCGCACCTTCTCACACTTTTAGCAGTGTTTTCAGAGGTACATGGACAAGGTGGGCGTTAGTTATGTTCGTGGAACGAGCCGTTGATCGAAAACTGCCTTGAAGTACGATAAGGTAAGATGACGTGGCCGCCTGAAAACCGCGCAGATTTATTATCATTGCACGAAGTCCAAAAGTTGTAGGAGTGTATGCAGGGGTGTGCGACGTGTCTAGTGGGTTAACTGTTGTTAGTTTTAACGAACCAGTTCTCGCGACACACGTTGCAGATCACGATTTTATGTGGTCCGACGAGATGCATGTCTGGTTGTGAGCTTTTTCGGGTTTGAACACAACCACACTCTCAGTCGCCTGCTATATGGGTCCCGTCGTAAGAATGGTGAACTCACCGTCGGTGAGTTGAACGAGTGCAGGAGTCTGTTCCGGTACAACACACCAACTGCCGACATTAAGCAGTATGTAACGGATGTTCACGGGAAGTATATCACAACAGCTGACGTTGGAAACATCCGCCGCAAATTAAAACCCGCAATGTCAAGTGAATTTGTTACGTAAGTTTGATGACTGTATGTTGGAGAACCTTGACGAGGTGCTGTCGGTGATTAGTGCTATAGGTGTGGTGCGCACTCTGAGGAATGAAGGCAACCGATATACGCATATCTGCTTCGCCAAACGAATGCAGATTGAACTATTCCGACGTTTTCCACATGTTATGAATGTAGATGCAACTCACGGGACAAACAGGCACAAGTGTATCATTGCATATTTCCCCATACCTTCGAAGTTGGAAGTTATACTAGCTCGTAGTGACAGACGGTATGGGACACAGCCGACCCGTGATGGACGGGCACGTTAATAGTGAGAAGTATGCTTCACTAAGTAGACGTTTCCAAATAACAGGCTGGAGAACGCGAACGGGCGGTTGAGGAAGAGGACGCACCCAAGAGACTTCCTAGCCGTGGCCATTCAGAAACTATGGAACCGCAGTGAGTGGCTGCCACGGGAGTATGAAATACAAACGACCTATTGGTGCGACCGTCGTGAGGTTGCGGAGGTTGACTGGTACGTGGAGAAGATTCTTCACAGAATAACCACATTCACAAGCCACCTTGTCCAAGTCATCTGAAGGGACGGGCTCCACGACTCCCTTTCGAAGCGGTGTCTGTGTCGGGTAAGTACTTCTCTAGTGATCGCTCTGAACATTGCGGTTTCAAGTGCAACAAGATGGCGGCGCTTTCGTCGTCGATGGCATACACGGCATATGTGAATGCACTTTTTACCGTACAATGTGGCTTCCATGCATTCACCTTCTGTCGGTGTTCCGTAAACATCTCTACCCCCACGGCAAGGCGTTTCGTAGTGTTCATTTTCCATTACATAGGTGAGGTTCTCATTCATGAGCGGTGGCTTGCAGAGTATAGTTTGCCAATCCGGCGTTTGGCAGGCTGAAGCTTCGGCCGCTTGCTGCAGCCAATTTCAACCGCCGCTATGAAGCGCTTACTCATGTACTGGAAAAACTGCATGACTGCAGCAGCCGCACGTCGGTGGCTTGCTTGAATACCATCATTGCTTTTGCCAGTAAGATAGTGAAGCGTGCTAATACTATTTTACCTTTATACGACTTCTCGATGGGTTCAACTATAAGTGGTATGCAACCGAGGTGGGTGAAAAAGCTTACATCAGGACAGCCATGTAGACACTGCGGCGGCCTGGTACAGACGGACGGTTATTGTTGTGATATCGATCGGCTGATTTTTCACTCCAAATGGCAGACATGAACGAGTGTCCATTCTGTGTCAAACAGCTTCAACCTCAGTTGCCTGGTAAGTGCACTTTTAGAATCCTTATTCTTGTCACTTCCACCTACTTCAGCCGTTGCTCGCAATTCCCCAGTGATAATGGAGTGCACACACCACCCACAACGTATGTTGACCTATACCGGTCTGCTGACGGTGTGACGCTTTCACACGGGCCGAGGAAAGTGCGAATCAAAATCACCTGGAGCGACTATCCCGTTAATATAATTGCAGAAAGCAAGTCTCTTCATATGTGCGTTCACAAGTTTCTTGAAGATATCACTTGCGATGAACGGCATGATAGTGAAGACTTCATGTGATACACGGTTTCAATCATCCGGGAGAACACCATAACATGAAAGCAGAAGGATACATTCTGTGCTGGGAAAAATTGGAGATAGTATGTGCATTTATCTGCAATTGTCAAGTACATCATCTAAGATTATATCCTTGTGTTTCTGTCTCTAGTGACTTCACTCGTCCACCTATATGTTTTAGCATAGGGAACGGTTTGGCATAACTCGTAGGGTAGGACGGATGAACAGAGCAGTTATAGGTGTGTAAGCGTTAAGTACAGTTCAGCATAACTCTTAAGTTAGGACGAATGGACGGAGCATTTATAGGTGGATGAGCATTGAGTACAGTTCGGCATAACTCGTAAGGTAGGGCAGATGGACGGAGCAGTTGTAAATGTCTAATCATTGAGCACAGTTCGGCATATTTTAAGTCAGCTGGACGGAGCAGCTATTAAGGTGAATAAGGACGGCATAACTGGGCGTTGATCGTAGCCTAAGTGAGCTTGACGGAGCAGCTAGTAGTGCGAACGCATACTACATACTTAGGCGCTGATCATGGTTTTAGCCAACTGCACGGAGCAGCTTCTAGTGTGGATGCATACTGCATACTCAAGCGTTGATCACGGTTTAAGTCAACCAGGAGGGAGCAGCTACCAATCTCAACGTAAAACGTGAATCGGAATAGCCAACCAGTACAATAATGCCAAAGTATATTATACAATTTGAATAGAATAGTCAGAAGACATAAATTACGATGTGGATTCATTTCGTACACTCACGTCAGTCGTAAACATGTGACTAACATGAAAACAAAACAAAACAAGACTTGAAGGAAACGGTCAGAAGTACAAACTAAGCTGGGTAGTGATTGGCACTAACGATCAAACCCACCGTGAACGAAGGTTGAAAGTCAGCTGTTTTTGTGCACATAGGACCGGCTGTTTACGGCTGGTCAACAAAGCCTCAATATACTTGAAAAGTTGTGAGTTGTGAGTGTTCATCAAGATCTTAAACGAAGAAGCGGTGTTGACACTGTGACCTGTAGTCAATAAGTGCCTTGCAATGGATGAAGCGGCGTTTCGTCCTCGCTTAGTGTCACTCATTGGCGGGTTAGACATTGCAACTGCCAACCAGTCTGGGGTGTGCTCCTTGGCCCTGGTTTCAAGCATCCTTTCTGTTCTACTACTGTATGTGTTTCCACAACTGCAGGAAAACTGATAGTGCAATGACTGATAGAAAACCTAGGAGTGCTTTTTGACCGGGGGTAGGGGTAACCTAATGGTTTGTGAGAGCAGGACAAGCTTTGCCATATTGTACACCCGTTTTAACGCTGCGCTGATCATCTTACCAAAGGTGTCAAACAGACTATCTCCTTTGAAGGGGAGTTTGATGTAAGCATCTTTTTTGGGGACGTCCAAAGTTGTATTTTTCGCAGGAGTAAATTTGCTCAACTTCTGAATGAAACGTTCGGCGAAATTGCTAACACGAAGCGTTTCGTACAACACTGTTTGCTTGGCTCGTAATCTGTCTTGGGAGCATACTCTCGACGCTCTGTAAAACAGTGCGCGTACTAAAGGTCTTTTGTATGCAACAAGAGCAGAACTCACAAAATTCATGCAATGTCCCGTCCATGTTGGCTTATGGTACTCAGAACGTTTGATAGAACCGTCGGAACGGCGCCTAACCAGGATGTCCAAGATGGGCAAACTGTTCTCATCCTCGTAGCCGACCGTGCGTGACAGATTTGGGTGGACAGAGTAAAACGCTTGAATCGCTATCTCCAGTTGACTTAACCTATGACAAACGTTTAAGCATGTCACATGTATTCATGCTAGTAGTTGTTCCGTCCACTTCACTCAGGCTCTGGTCAACGCCTGACCAAGTAGTATGCGTTCACATAAGCAACTACTTCGTCCAGTTCACTTAACCTATGATCAATGCCTGAGTTTATAGTGTGCGCTCAAACCAGTAGCTGCTCCGTCCAGTACACTTAACCTACGGTCAACGTCTAAGCATGTCTCATGTATTTAACTTAGTAGCTGCTCCGTCCAGTTCACTTACGGTATGCTCAACGCATAGGTGGGTGGTTTGCGTTCACACAGGTAACTCTCCCGTATAGTCCACAACCTGTGATCAAAGTTGATAAACAGAGATCAGGAGAATTCAGAATTCACGTGTATTTAGATCTTTGGGCATAAGTTGTACTGATCCCCTTCAGTTCTGGTCAAAAATGAGATGACATACTGGCAGCCGTCAGTGAAGTATGTAGCCGGCGAAAGCACAGACCAACTGTCATCGCAACCACAATCGTCCATGATACGAAGCTAGGAGGGTTGTAGCTGAAGTGGTAGAAGTGGGAATCAATGTTTTCGTCGGACAAATGATGAATATCAAATTTGGTAATTATCTGTCAGATAAATGAGCACTGACTCGCGTGCACGTGGCAAGCCATATTCAAGAATAGTCAATAGGCAATAAACAAAACAATGCGTACGTTGTTACCGATAGAGTGGGACGTGTTATCTATTGAATCGTTCGCTAACGACTCAAGGTTCACAACGAGTTACGCGTAATCGCTTAATTCAAAAATGCCTTTCTCAATATCCAACGGCAGAGAAGATAATCCAACTTCGAAACGGTTAATGAGAAGACACTCGTGAAAACT
>LUCH01000694.1:174000-185056 GCA_013368495.1 Paragonimus heterotremus | reverse complement strand
AGGCTTCAATCAATCAGAAAACGAGGCATGTGATCTATAACATAACGGATAGAAAAGGTAGATTACGGTAATCTATGGAGGGATCAGTATGATAAGGAAGGGGATAATATGATGCAGAATTAAAATATGACAGTACACACGTGTAGTAGGCGAACTGGGCCGAGTAAAGGATGTAACACGCTTCGCACAAGTATCACGTTTATTCACAGATTAGCCTCTATAAAATTATACGGACTGTAAGTGTAAATGCTTTTGTTGGCGGTTTGGAATCACTGTTTCCATTACGCCGAAGATTCATCACACTTGTAAGGCGCGAGGTGACTACTACGTTCTGTGTGCGTGAATGTATGTTTCTGTCCGAATTTAGTTACGGTGAGTTATATTGGATCACACTTCTCTGCTGGACGGCAGTCGCGCACAACTTGGTCTGAACGAATTAACATGCTAGGGCCAGACCACACTGTTTGGTCGCGAGTAGGAGAACGACGCGCCTGTAACCTGACAAGTGAACAGCGCATTGAACTGGTTTTAGTTATGCGGACTGTAATGGAAGTTCGGAGGGAACCATCAGCAAGCAAAACATTTGGGGGTGCGGTCGGTCACCTGTAAATCCGCTCGAAAGCTGATGAAAAAGTTTGCTACAGCAGGCAGCGTTTATGACTTGCAAAGAAGTGGTCGACTGAGCATATTAACAGGTGACTGTTGCGCCTACCAAGGGTAAGATCAAGCACACAGTTCTGCCAATCTTGCAACGGCACCTTGCAACGAACAGCTCTAAGGACCATGCTACACTAATGAAATGAAGCCTTTAATGTGTCTAAGATATTCTAGGCTATCGCTGAACCCTTACGGATTAGAATAATGTTGGCTGCATACTCTCTGTTTCGAAGTTGAATGCCTGGAAACAGTCCCACCTCAGTTTATTCAGAATCTGCTATTGCGCGCTCTAGGATTTCGTCTACTATAAAGTTGAATAGGAAATAAGAGGATGACCAACCTTATCACGCTCCACTCGAGATTCTAAAGGTCGGCGATACGCTGCCATAAGCCTTAACCCGGCCCGAGGTCTGACAATAAATTGCTTTCAAGATGTTCACACTTCTCTGGCACACCCTTCCTCTAGACAGTCCCAGAATGCAGCTTTGCCAACCAAATCGAACGCCCTTCTGATGTTTAGGAAGACAATTGTTGGTCTTCTATATGAATGGCGGAATGCGAAGGTACGATAAATATAGCCACGGCCCGGGCGTCACCCAGCTTGCTCTTCAAGCATATGCTGTTCGCGCGTTTCGCTTAGTCCACGAAGTACAGTGGCTGCAAGCAACTTTAATGCTTTGAGAAACAAGCCAATCCCTTGGTGCTTCGCATAAGAAATGCGTGAGTCGTTTTTGAAAATAAGGATGATGTTGGTCAAAACCCAGTCATTCGGGACGACTTCATGGATTCAGAGTCTCTGGAGCGGAGCAGTCAGCTTTCTCACTATATATATATGCGGATGAAATGACCCCAAAAAATGTTGAAAAACAGTGGAATGACACGGTTCAACAATAAAGTCACACAACTGAGACATGCCAAGCGACACTCATCGTTTTGGCAACATGGCTGCAAGACGACACGTCAGAGTCCATAAATAGCGCGATTAACCTGAAAAGGTAGCATGACGTGTCTCCGATTCTATGAGGAAGTCGTCAGTTCTGCTCAATATTTTATCAATTTGTAAGTCCGCGTCGTTCATGAATGCAACCTTATACTGTCCATCGTTTGGTGAAGAAATTATCGTGATGGTACCATCCATTTGGGAAATTTAGTATTTCTACCTTGTCCATTTGCACTCATCGATACATGCTAGTTCCTAGTCCGTCATTATCTCTCAAACGCTGAAACGATTGCAGAGACGTTTGTCAATAGCTAAGTGTTATTGATCGGGGACCGTGGTGGTCAAACCAATGAGACGATGGAGTCGAGCGACTTTGCTCAAACTGCGCGTACGTCCCCGTGTCAGCTAGTCTGACTGTGATTACGGTTGTGTATGGAGACCGCTCGCTGATCCCAGTCGGTTAGAAGGCCTGATTTTTGGGCAAGTCTTCTGGTTTAGACTCAGGATTTTGTGTTCGATTCCACTCATGGGACAGTGCGTATTGCATGTGGATCGTTGTCGCTGGTGTTCATCTTCTGTCCTCTTCTCTTGTTCATCTGTGTTAACTTTTCTCAATGCATTTTTCTGCTGCATTTCCTCCGTCTGTTAGCACCGAACCGTTTTAGGCGAAAGCTAGGGTCGGAGTCCCTTCGAGTGAGACCTAAGGACGGATGTTTCAGAGGGTCTCAGTCTGTTTTCTAACTGCGCCTTGGTGACGAAGAAAGCTAACGTGACCCTTGGAATGCCAGCCCAGTTGTTTGAGACCTTCCATTGGGAGGGCCTTCCCTTTTTTTCCAACTCACCGCTATGCCCTCACGTTGAGTTGAATTTTCAGTTCCATGGACCATTCCTTATGAACGACATTTGTCTGAATGAGGGAATGCGACGTAGGTAACGTGTTTATCGTTTCGTTGAGTTTCCTCGTCGGAAGGATTAACTAAACTGGGCCAATTCCTTATGTACTATAGACATATTAGAAGCAGCCCTGTTATCACCTATGGACTATTACATCAACCATCGCATCCTCTAATATACATTCCTGCGCTTTGCATGAATCTCATTCATGTGTTCAAAGTACAACACCAGGTGAGTTGCCTAGAATATAGATGATGTTCTTTCAATGCTAAGGTATGTCCATTCTGGAACACCCTGTTTGAATCCGTCGTAACGGCGTTGTTTATACGTGACTTTAAGTATTGATACACAAGTATTGATACACACATTTCTGATACTATTTCGAGTCTGCAGTCAGCTTAGGCAACAAAAATACTTTGAAATAGTGTAAGACATTTAACACGAGTACCAACAAGTCGTTACCTTTCTAGGTGCGTTTGTTTCTTGCTTGATTGCCGCTTTTGAGTAACGCCTGTCTTTCTATGTATTTTGGTTAACCTAGCTTTATTTTGCCTCCTGTTCCAATGATCTTTGTCATTTCTGAAAGGAAGCTGTTTGTTTTCATTTCGCTTTCACTTTTTTTTACTCCATGCTTTCTTATTGTTGTCCAACACAGAACCATGTGCATTTAAACATCGTAAGTGTTCTCCAACCTGTAAATTTCTAGTAAGTTTCCACAATGAAAACTATCTCATTTTCTTGACTGTCCGAATTTTCCTTTATGTCAGTAGTATTGTCAGCCAAAATGCGTCTGTGACATACAGTACTGTGCAATCTGAAATCTGCGTATTTACCTAGCGTTTGGTTTCTGAATAAATGCCTCGCGATCGTCTTCTTTTCCCACACTAAGTTTTCCATAGTTAATTTGAATGACATCGGTGCTTGTGCCACCCGAGGATTTGATAAGCCTGAGAATGGTAGTAAGCGTGTGTATCCGAAATATTGGTCAACGAAAGTGTCATACTAATGTTCACCCCTCTCGGGAAAGATGTAAAATAGTCGAAATGATTAGTGATATACTCCGGAAGATCCCTCTCGTTTTACATTTTTATAGCGTGAATTGTCCCGACATCCAAAGATTTCGGTTTTGATATCGTAGTTGAACTGAGACTATCCATTCCACGTTGTTGGATGACAAATGTAGATGAGTCCCGCAATCTTTAGGGAGCAACGTTACCTTTTTGTTCACGAGTGGAAAGGGCTTGACTGGTTTCCGTAACCAGTATTCAAAAATGCGACTGGCCACCCATGGTTTTCTGTCAAATTCTTAAGCTACGATTGCCGTTTCTTACCTTATTCTTGAAGCATCTCAACCGTCTGGTCTGATCGTTGACTAGTGATGATTCCTTTTTATCTCGTGACATTGCGGCATAAAAGTACTGCTATTGTTCCCGTCTGCTTAGAGTCTGCGACCACTGTTGGAAAATACGCAGCGGATGCTGACCAATTCGTCGAGGTTGACTACGTCGTAGAATAGATAAACATCGAGCATTACCTTCAAACATACTTTTCACTTGCTTTCAACGGGGACTTCACTTTCTTCATTGCACAATTACGGGGGCACGTACTGCGCACCTTTAGGATTTGAAAGTCAGTCGTTGCTTGAATGACCATCCGTCACAACGAAATTGGTCATTGAGGCGGCTTGCCCATCTCGATGACTTGTTAGGCTAAATTGAACAGTGTGACGATCACGCTGACAGGATAACTCATACCAGACAAGCCAGTAGATCTGACGAACCACAGTCACTTTGTTGACCAACGTGTCGGAGGAAGCAGATAGTGAAGACACCGATGTTTATCAGTTGTCTTAGCTTTAGAAAACAATTGTCACTTGAAGCACATAGGAGAAAACATAGGGGCACGATATAAGGAGAAGGTCGTAATTAGTTAACAGTGTCACTGTCGGAAGAGCTATAACATTTGCTACTTCCCGCTCACTTATGCTGCAGAAGGAGGTTGGCTTAAGGAACTCCATTCTGAGTCGCTGACTTCAAAGTCTCACCTGCGAAGCAACAGGAGATAGGATTCTTGTGAGACCCTACCAGGAACCATTGACTCCAGACTTTAACTCACTTGGCAGTGAGAGGCTTGCCTAGCCTGAGAGCATAGTGACTCATTCTGATCACCGCTGCGCGCAGTGGATGTATTCGAAGCTAAACCAGACTTTTGGATGATACCTGGTGTTTTTCAACCGTATTGGATAATACGCCGGCGGTCACGGTCAACCGTTGGACGATCGGAGTGTTCTTTGTTTGAAGTTATTTTTTCTAACCCTCTTCTTCCTGATTCGGAAGAAAGCAGTGCCGCGACTATAAAAATACTTCTGCTGCATGCCCATAGGATCTTGCTTCACTAACCGAGCACTTCTACGTGATCAGTAGTGCGACACACAACCCTATGAGTGCATCTGCTTTTTGTCTGACAACTCTCCTTTGGCCGATCTGACAAGGTTGTACCTGGAAAGACCGAAGTTCTTATCAAAATAGACTTCCTGATCGATGCAGTACATAAGCCTGACCACCACATCAAAGTAGCAGAATTGGGTATTGGAGCGTAACAGGGCCACTGGACCAGGTTTTCTGTCTCCTCTTTTTAAGGATGTTGGAGATGGGTTGATATCAGAACTGGTAAAACTCCTTCACACGGTTTGGGAGATTGAAGAGGTATCTCGTGATTGGTGCCTATCAGCAGTAATTCTCGCCTTCAAAAAGGGCCTGAAGTCAACAATAGAGATATCAGTCTAGTGTCTGCTGCGTCTAGGGTGCTCACTGACTTCATGTTACCTCGGCCCACTAAGCTCAGAGGAAGTCAGAACGGGCAGGATTCCGGTCTGACCGTGGGTGCGTTGATTCCGATTTTTACCTTGCGACGGATCTTGGAACATCGACACTTACAAGCAACCGACGGTCGTGATGCTTTTAGACGCAAAGACTACTTTCGATTCGGTTGGTCTTACCGTTCTCTGGAGCTGTTTTCTTCGCGAAGGAGTTTCACGAAAATGCGCGAATCTGTTGAGATCAGTGTATGGCGTGCACTGTGCAAACAGGATGAGGGATGGGCGTTCATCAGTTCTGTTACTGTTCGTCAGGTGTGTCTGATTTTCCCCTTGTTCACTTTTGTCAAAGACTACATTCTGGAAATGGCGCTTGAGGAATTTAGCGAGCTTGGTGTTGAGTTTCTTTCTGAAGCTAGATTGACTGATACGGAGTATGCCGATGACGTTGTCTTTTTTAGCCCCTCTGCCGAATACTTCCAGACCACGCTGAACAAGGCGAGTGACGGGGTTGGTTTTTATGGATTGCGCACCTTCAAAGTGCAAAGTGCTGCTTTGAGACTGAGGCATTTCTGCCCCTACTTTCTCCATTGCAGATAATCCGCTCGAAACTGTGGACAGTTTCACATACTTGGGTAGCACTATCTCGTCAACCTGTAATATTTCTGATGAGATATCAGCAAGGATAACAAAAGCATGAGTTGCCTTTGCTAGCCTGTGTCCTCTGCATCGTCGAAAAGACGCTCAGTTGTTGCTGAAGGAAATGGTGTATAATGCTTGTTCTGTTTTTCTCTATGGGTTGAAACGCGGGCTGTTTGCAACGAAGATGTCAACCGACTTGCTGTGTTTGACCGTCATTGTGTCTGTCAATTAGCTCACATCAAGCGGACTGATTGCGTCAGCAATGTGGCCGTACGCTGGCGCGTATTCCGGAATGCTGGGGATGCGCGATCTATTGGTCAACTAATCACGGTACACAGCTTGCGTTGGTTGGGTCACGTGCTCCGCATGCTAGGTGAGCGTTTACCGTACAAGACATTATATACTGAGACCAACTGTTAGGTGAAACCGCGTGGTGATCAGGCAACAACGTGATCACGAAGTATGAAAACCCTGCCTACTCCATTGAGCAAAGTGGGTAGGTGTCGCCTACTTGGATGGAGTCCTTACGATCACTCAAATCGCTGGTTAGGAAAGCTATCCAAAATAGCGATGTGCTGTAGTCAATGACATACCTGCACCTTTAAAATTTCTAGCTCTTCTGCTTAGTCTTCTTTCATCAGTTTCCAATCTTCGTAGTAACGTTTTCCCCCAGGATATTCCACGTCACTACTGTGGTAAGCGGCGCGTCAAGCAGAAGTACCTTCAGTCAGGCTGAAGGCCGTTGTAATGATGATGATAAATCGAGTCGCCCTATCTGCTACAGACAGCAAGGTGGACAGGCAAAGACATGCTCTACTGACTACCCCCCTGTCCTATCAAATTTAGCTCTCAGACCCACCTCCGATCCCTCATTTTTAGTGATTACTCTGCAGACCCAACAACAGATGTAGCTCATCATAGTAACATTGTCGGAAAGTCCCATCTCTTTCCACTTGGCCTCAGACCTCCCTCATCCGTTTGCCTATGCCTAGAGTGCAAATTAATACAAGTGCTTTCAGCGTTCGCACTGTAAAACGGAAAGATCAGCAGGTCGCTCTCAGATTTTAGGCTCGTTGGATGTCGATGTCTGCTGCATTCTAGAGACTATAATCCGGGAAAGTGGTCAATGTGTGGAATTAACAGCACCCCCACTATCTATTCGATGCTGGCTGTACACTTCGAGTGACTTCACGGTTGCCGTTGCCGATCAGGATGGAATAGGTATAGTCTTCAACAGGACGGCCGCAACCACACTGGTAGTTCGGATTCTTATTGACAACGGACTTCGTGCCGTTTTACTAAGACCAACTGTGGACGCAAAACTTTCGGAAATGTTTTCATTATCTGTTTATGCTCCAACTGACTGTAGTGAAGTCGGCGTCAAAGACGCCTTTTATTGGGATCTGGCTGCTCCCCTTTGGTCGACATATGACTGATATAGTCATTCTGGCCAGAGATATGAACATCCAGGCCGGCCGCCTTCGTGAGACCAAATCTTTTTTAGGTGAGGTTTGAGATAGCATCACATCGGTCAGATAATGGCGGGAGATTGTTACAGCTGTGCGCCATGCATAAGTTATTCGTAGCCACCATTAATTTTAGACATCGTGCGCGTCATTGTTATATTTGGTGGCCTCCTTCCAATCAGACATGGTCTCAGATAGACTACATATCTGTTCGTTATAGATGACGGGGTTCCATTCAGGACTGTCGTTCTTATTGGAACACATGCGTAAGCACGCAACCGTTTCGTCCTTACTTTTGTTGGGCAACGACCCCACCGACAGCAAGGGCTGGCTGTTGAGAAACTGGCTATGCCCTCGGTAAGGCATAAGTACCAAACCAACCTAGAAAGCAGACATGGCAGTTCCTATCCCGAAGTTCCTGATAGCTGTTGGACCCAAGTCTCACAGGTTGTTCATGACGCAAGCACTGTGGGGGGTTCGTTGGTGAGACGAACATTTTTTATTTCAGAAAAATCCCTAGAGCTGTTAGATGCCAGACGCAACATTCCTCTCGGTGGTTCATATCTAAAGCTTAAGAGATGTCCGTACGAAGCTGAAGCGTTGTCTGATCGCCGATCGTGGGGCTTAGTTAACGGAAAAGGTTAAGGAAAAGAAAACCGTTTTTGATTCACGGAACACCGGCAGACTCTTCCATCTTATCCATGAGACTAGTCTCAGCCGACCGTTGGTCAAAGCTATCAGCAGGGCAGATGGTATATTCATCTGTAATATGTCCAGAAGATCAGAGCGCTGGGTGGAATAGTTTGAGGGCCAATCTAATCAGCCTCCTACCTCTACTGTGTTATCGCCACAAACTTGTAGTGTAGCACCCTGGTCGGTGGATTTAGAACTACTCGCTAAAACTGAGATCCGCAATTACATTTGGACTCACAAACACAATGAAGTTGTTGGCCCAGATGACCTTGTAACAGACCTTCTCAATAAAGGTGGGGAGGCGTCAGTAAAGGCATTGGCTCATTTGTATGGACAACGGAGACTGTCCCCCTGTGCTGGGACCACTCCACAATAGTTCCCATATTCAAGAAAAGAGTCCGGGGTTCTTGCAAAAACCATAAGGGAGTTGATTTGACCCTAATCATTACTAGGGTATCGGTGTCCATTGTATTTTGTCGACTCATTGCAGTTCGGCAGACAAATATTAGGGAAGAACAAGCAGGGTTTCGTCCTTGCCGATGATATGTTGACTGGGTTTTCACTCTGGAGCGGCGTCATGTATACAGTCGGTTAATAATCGCCGTATTTCTCGACTATAAAGGTGCGTTCGATTCGGTGGATTGATCTACACTTTTAGGGTCACTTAAACGCAGGAGTATACCGAACAAGTATGTGAACATATTGTCGATGCTTTATTCCCATACTTCAGCTCAAGTGAGGGTTTACGGTAGACTGTCCAACAGTTTCAGCACTAACAACGGCGTGCATTATGGCTGTCCACTCTCACCATTTTTAATTGTCATAGACGAAATAATGGATGGCTGCGGCACTCACAAGATACAAGCGTGAACCTCCTACGTGGTAGAAGACTGACAACAAGATGCAGTTCAACAGTTTCTTAGCAGCACAGACAATACTGAACGCTACTTCGCGATCTGGTAAACATTTTGGAATGCGCTTTGAAGCCTCGAAGTACAACGTGTCTCTGCAAGATCGCTGTGATTGCGTAGATTTAATGTTGGATAATGAAGTGTTGGAAATTGTTGACTAATTTGTGTACTTGGGAAGCTGTATTAACGACGATGGAGGTGTATGGAATGAAACAAAAGCGCGTATCTCTAAAGTTAGGATGGCATTCGCTAACCTTGGACACCTTTGGCAGCAAAGAGGTATCTCTGAGGCTTAAGGGTCGTGTATATAAGGTCACAGTGGGGGCTGTATTACTTTACGGCAGCGAAACGACCGCTCGCGGCAGAGGACGTGAACCGTCTTCATGTATTTGTTTATCGTTCTGTTCTCCATCGCCTGCATCGGGCGACACTAACGAGTAAGCAGCGAAGAGATTAAGAAACGGGTATTTGATAATGACTGTCACGCGAATTCTTTTGTTCCGCTCTTACGTTTACACGGACTTAATTGGCTAGGCCATGTACTAAGGAGATCAGTTAGTCGTCTGTAACACCGAGCACCTTTTGCCGATGCTGAGGCCAACTGGCATAATGTGTGAGGCGGACAGACGATGACCTGATGTAGAGTAGTGAAGTCGTTCAGAATGGAGTTGGCCACTGTCGGTCGTGTTCATCTTTCAGGCTGAGGACCACGCGGAGTCCGCGACTAGAAACAAGTGAGATAGTAGTCAGTCGGGTTCGGTGGCGTAGGTGCTGTCGTTGGTTGGCCGAGTTGTCCGTGAGGTGAGTTCAGTTAATGATGACGTCTTACGTTCACTCATAGCTCGGTTGTTTGTTTGCAAGATTTATGCATCTTGATGTTGAATATTTGAATACGGACGTAGCTATTTATAGTAGTTAGGTTTCTTCCCGTCCTCTTCTTTTTTCTTCCCGTTCAGGGTTTGTTTTCTCTTCATGAATGTGGTAGTTAAGCATCAGTGAAAACCACTGATGTGTTGCTGTCTATGATGATCAGTGACCTAGCTTGTGAGCACTGTTCGTAACCATATTTTCAACTGGTTTCCGGAAACGTGCAAAGTCTTTGGGCCTATTTAAAAAAACAGATGCAATTTCTTGATGTGCTTAAACGTGCATTATGATTGTGCGGTCAATTTGCGTCAAAGGTTGCGTTCTCTTTCTTAGTATTCTAAACTTTTCCGGCTTCTAGGTCTCGATCAGTATCCCTTCATCATCATCATAGACAGCAATATATCAGTGGATCACACTGATGTTTAGCTGCCAGATTGTGTTGGCTGAGGTACTGCCAAGACGCCCAGACCTTGACAGGAGAACGATTGGGTTTCTCAACCAAAGTCTTTGGCTAAGAAACCTGTACCGTAAGGCAGCAGGTACGTGGCAATATATCAGAACTGACACTTTTCCCGGAAAAAGATACCAACCTTCTTCCACTCCCCAACCTGGAGAACCAGGAGATTGGTTTGTCAGACTTCTACCTAATGACCGAAGTAGTCATTAAAGGGAATGATCCTTATTCGTAGGGATCTTGTTGAAGGGCCACTTTGTGTGTACTCTAACCAATGAGGATGAACACGTGTTGGAACTGGTCCAACAGATTAATACCCAGTCTACGGTCACTATCGATAAACCAATCGACAATGAAAACAAAGACTCAGCGCGTTGACCCTTGTGTATTGGTATCGACCCTGGAAAATAAAGTGTACAGAGAAAGCACGTCAAGCTAGCGGGGCACGGAGCGAGTTTGTGTTTGTAGCCCCGGAACGGATATTACAGGTGGAATAGGTTGACTAAAACAAAAGTGGGCAAAAAGCCAAAATCATCACAAATGTACAAGTGAATGCGACTATTAAAAATATCATGTTATAGTCGCTACATAGCTCTCCCCCAGAAGGCTAGTAAGTATTACACAAGCCTTCGTTATTCAAGAGAGGGGGGAGGAAATATAGATATCATGTCTTTCTGTTTTATCACAGTTACAGGGTGATACACGTTAAGAATAATG
>LUCH01000694.1:131876-158731 GCA_013368495.1 Paragonimus heterotremus | reverse complement strand
CAATCTCACTGACCGGAATTGGTTGTGTAGAATACTGACAGGGGTAGTTGGAGCTCTTCAACAGCTGACATTGCTGGCACGCTAGTACATAATTGTTAACGTCCTTCTTCATTCCCGGCCAGTATGCCCTTTGCCTCAGCATCTCATAAGTTCGATGACATCCCATATGAGCCAACTGATGACATTCATTCACAGTTGTCTCTCTCAACCTCGGCGGTATAACAGGCATGCTTATTTCATCCCGCAATCGGTGCATTGAAATTCCGACACTATTCAACCGCAAGTCTGACCAGCACATTCTGAAAGCCTTCACTTCCGGATCCCCATCGTCTTCTGGCGGTTGTTCTCCCGATAGAAGCTGATCAATCACCATTCGGATTGTCGTGTCCGTCCTCTGTGCTGCTTGTAACTTCCCGGGGTCGTTCTCCAGTTCAGTACTGTTGACTCCGATCACGTGCTTATGAACTTCATCCATGTGTTGCATTCGGGACAGCAAATTGAGAACATAGTTCTCTTTTCCAGCTACGTGGTGAATTGTGAAGTCGTACTCCTGTAGTCGTAACGCCCAGCGAGCCAGCTTTCTTTGGGGGTCCTTCGCTGATTTAATCCACTTTAATGGTCTGTGGTCGGTCTCCACCTGCATACGTCGGCCGAGCAAGCATGGCCTCTATTTTTCCAAGGTCCACACGATCGCTAAACACTCCTTCTCTGTCGTTGAGTAGTTTCGTTCATCAGGAATCAGTACCCGCCTGGCATATTCCACAAACCTCCCCTTCCTGCTTCAGTACAGCTCCGATTCCCACATCTCCCGCATCCGTTGCGATAACGAAGCTCTGTCCAGTCACTGGCAACTTGAGGGTCAGCTGTCCCTCCTTCATCAATTGTTGGATCTCGACGAACGTTTGATTGGTCTTTTCTGTCTACTGAAATCGACAGTTCTTCAGAATTCCGTACGGTGGGCTGGCCAGTTCATTGAAGTTTTTGATGAAGTGGCTATAGAACCCGACGCGACCGAGAAACTGTCGCAAAGTCCTCTTCGGTGTTGTCACCGAAATAGCCTTGATCGTAAACACTTTCTCGGGAATTGGTTGGACCTCACCCTGACCGACCTCGTGGCCGAGTAGTACTACTGTTCGTTTCGCCAGTTGAAACTTTGAACTCTTGATTCGTAGGCCGGCTTGTTCAGCACAACTGAAACGTGTCCGGTATGTTCCGTCTCATTCTCACTGTAGATGACGACATCGACTCCGTAGACAACAGTATTGTTCAGTCCTTCCAGCACCTTCAACATCAGTCGTCTGAAAGTGAAAGGGGCGCGTGACAATGCGAACGGTATTCGTTGGAAGCTGAATTGCATTTATCCCACTGTGAACGCCGTTTTGTCTCGGTCCGATTGCTTGATTAGAACCTGCCAATATCCAGACCGCAGGTCTAGCACTGTAAATATCCTGGCGTTCCATAGCTTGTCGAAAATTTCTGCCACGGCTGGGACTGCTACGACTTTATTAACTGTAATCTCGTTGAGTCTTCTGATATCGACACAAAATCGAAATTTCCCATTGGGCCTCCTCACCAACAAGACGGGAGAATTGAACGGGCTATCAGCTTCCTCACTGATTTTCTCCTTTAGCATGGCTTTCACTTGTCGCTCGATTTCCGGCTGCAGGTGAACCGGAGTTCTTTTGGGCCCGAATGGTCGAAATTGGTCTGGCTTGATGGAGATTTCATGTTCAGTCCAGTCACAGTATCCATATGGGTCTTGATCCGTGGTGAACAACTTTCGGAATTTGCATACCACTCCATTCAGCAACCGATTGTCACAGGCTGGTATTGCTCCGCGTGCATTCGCTTCAATTTATACAAGCTGGGGTTTGCGTTTTCTCGATGACGGCACCACTCCATATTCCATCACGAGTTTACCATGCTTCAAGTGAATCATAGCCTCAGCGCGGTCAAGAAAATCCGCTCTCAATATAGTCTGACGTGCGTCGAGGGCAGTTACGAACGGTTGCTTGACTACGTGACCATCGATTCCGACATCATACTCCGTCAACGCCCATAACTGAGTATAAACTCACCGAGTGTTCAAACGACCATCGCACACAGCTGAACAGTTTCTTTCGGCCTCGGTCAACTCAATGAAATCGCAGCCGCAGTGTCAATCAGACAGTACTCCGAGCTACCATTGATTTCTATTCCAGCTTGAACTGCCGTCTTATCAACCGTCCCTGTTATGGGATCACCCTTCTGTAGTGGGTTTAAACGTTATATACAATTCAAGTGTGGATACGAGATCAAGAAGGTGATGGAAATGAAAACAACTGACTCACAGTAGTTCGTGAAGCTGCGTTGTTTAGAGTTCCACCACACAGAATGGAGTATCCAATTGACGTTATCTGTCGTGTAGTTCCTAAGTGATCTAGAAGGCCACAACTGAGATAATTCTGACAGATAAATAAGGAAATTTGCCGCAATAGCCGGTTGATTCCGCTAGCTTCTAACTCTCCAAAATCTGTTTACCAGCGATGCGGAACGCAGAGAGAACGCAAGGCTCGTGACCCGAGAAGTGCGATTTGTATTTATTGATTACTGATTATTGATTAATTTGATTAGCCTGGTTTAAACGTGGGCTGTACATGTGCAGTTGAGGGAAGAAGAAGGCATGAATAACAATGAGAATTATGAAATAGAAAATACTGTTCAAAGAGCTACACTTCCCGAACAAAAAACAATCATTGAAACGTTTATTTACATAAGACTCTTTCTCGCCGCGTGGGCAAAACCTCCACTGTCCTCGTCCTTCGCATTTTTAACAGACGTCGCCACGGTTCTCCTCTCCCCTCATCTTCAAAGCGGCCACTTCTTGAGTCAACCTTTCCACCGCGATTCGCAGGTCATTCACTTCACTTGGTTCTCTTGTCTTCAACTCGCTGACTGCCGGGCAGTTTTCCGCCAGTAGTTGTCGAGCCGCATCGGCCAGCTGTCCCAACGTCATTGGGTGTGCGATGAGAGCCGCCCTGAGCTGATCCTGCACTGTTGGTGGCATTCCGTCCAAGAACTGATCTGTCAGCATACTTTGTTCCGAATCCTGGTCTAAATGTAGCAAGGTTCTTGACAACGCTGCCCGCAGTAACACGGGGTAAACCAGAGCGTCGCCTCCTGGTCCAAGCCGGGCGTTCTTGAACCGCCGCACTGCCTCATGGCAGTCAGCGGGGCTACTGAACCCGACGATCGGCGCCTCCTTCGCGGCGGCCCACCCCAGCTTCGTAGGGCCCCTTTGCGCCGCATCCAGCACCGCTTCCACTCTGCTCTTGAGCAGCATCCGCAGGGCCGCCTGCTTCGCCTGGTCAGTCTTGACTCCGACTGTCTCCGCCACTTCCTCGAAGTCCCTCAGGAATCTCCGGACGTCTCCATCTTCAAACGGCTGCGGCCACGGGATCTTCATCCTCCAATCCTGGTCACGGCACCAATTGTTGCGAGCCAAGAACGCGGATGGCACAAGGGTTATTTGTTCGAGAAAGTAACACATGGGTTAAGCGGTTAAAAAGGACCACAAAGAAAAATACTCATTTACACACGGCACTCGGTCCAGACTGCCTCGGTTGCCACAGACACCAGACGTAGCAAGGACCATTTTGGACGATGCTGCGCTCCGAAGTTTCCTCCCGTATTTTTCCCGCGGCTACTTCGATGTTAAAATATATACTATGATCCCACTACTGAATAACAGTTGTTTGAGTAGTGTATTACGATCGCACATTCTCACTACACGCGTTTGAGTTTGGACAGGAGGTAATGTGAACGAAGTTTACCCCCTTCTTTATCTTCTCTGTTCTCACGGTTTTGTGATAGATTACTATCATTACGGACCACCACTGTGAATAATGATAATGTCAATGTTAATATCAATGTACTGTATGCATCACAGGTCAGGGATCATGACTACATACGAGACAATAACTACTAGACATAGCAGTGACGACGAAGACAACCCGATGGGCAGGCATCTTTGAAATTTGGGGGTCGCGTACATAAGGGCGGTTCTAATTTACGGCTGTGAAACCTGGACGCCCAGAGTAGAAGAGGTGAACTGTCTTCTGGTATTCGACCGTTGAGGTCTGTGTTCGATCGCCCACATCAAGTTGTCTGTCAAGTTTTGATGCAAGTACAGTTGGTGGCGCGGAGCAATGGGAGCCTTCCTTTCACGTATGGCTTGTTTGTTTGTCTGCAAATGTAGGAACGTTGATGTTAAATATTTGAGTACAAATGTAATTGTTTGTAATAATCAGATTTCCACCTCTCTTTATATTTTCTTAGCTAGGGCTTGCTCTTTTCCCTATGCTTGTGTGTTAGTTGAATCAGTCGGTTACTGTTCGTTACTACAAGGTTTTACCTTATTTGACGCAACTACTCGCAAATATCTAGTAATCTATTTTGCGACCCGAGGTTGCGGTGCACCATCCTTGTCTGTCCAGGCTACTTTCACTCTGAATTGTTTCGAATGGTCCCAGAGTCGATGCAGATGAAGTTATTGTACATTTAGGTGACTCTTTTTAAGCAAAGTACAATACAAGGGTGACGCATCAAGCTATCCACCCATAAATTTAGTTCTAGCTGTCTTCAAACTTATGGAAAGTATGGCAAAGGGAGTTGAACTCGCAATCCCAAAGAAAGCACGCATGGGTTTCCCGGGAGTCACTGATATTTTCTAATGACGAACCAAGGACGCTGGAGCTGATGTAGTCTACTTAGCCTTCCCTAAGGCATTCGGCGTAGTTGATCGCTTCACCTTACCAAGAAAATGCATCACTTATGACTGTGGAACAGTTTTTCAGGTGACCGGATAAGCTACTTAACTGGATGTAGGTTCGAACCGTTTCCCTGAAACAGCAACGTTCTATAAGGTTCTATCTTAATTCCACTGCTGTTCATTTTGTTTTCTGAATTGCCGTACATCGTGAAGTCCAGTGGTGCTCTTTGTCGGCTTGTAAGTGTACGCGGCGAATGTATGCCCAGACGGCTTAAACTCGTATATCTTGTGATCCGTGAAATATCATTTAGCTCCTCCAGATACAATATTATACACATCCGCGACCAAATATGTGTCTGTTGTTATCTGAATTATTCGACGCTATGTGTATTTGCACCTTTCGGACACTAGTGACTGACGGTTTAGCCTTGTCTATAAACTATGCATCTATGACAAAGAAAGTGTGAATGATAGTGAATAGTTTGGCGATGTTTTCACCTTCGACTGCGTACGTCTCCGTTGTTATTCTTCATATGGAACTAAACACAAGTTTACCGCCTGTATTTAAATAGGTAACTGCCATCGTAGACTCTACGGTCAGTCGATCCTGTCTAGTGTTTTTGATTATTTATATCCAAGAGTCTGATTTTACTTCCATACCTTTCAGGCTGTTTAATGCACATCCACAGCTTCCATGTTCTCCTTTAATGACTTCAAGATTCATCGTGTAAATCACCCCAATCTCCACATCCTAATAGCTCGCTAGAACTGATTTATCTTGATCGCGAGCGATTATCTATTACTGAATCTTAAATACTGGTATTCAAACCGCCCATTTATGTGACTCAACTCCGATCAAGTAAGCAAGACGGGCTATGGTAGCACTTTTCGGAGTAGGATCGGAAACACAAATACCGAGTCCTTTGATTCGTACATAGCGAAGTCACTGAGAGACTTGGTCGTGGTGCAGCGTGACAGCTCGAGCTTCCTAGTGACTTATTGAGGTAAACCGAACAATGTGACGATTGCATTGGCAGTTATTCATGTTAGGCAGGTTAATAGATAGAAGTCTGACGAGCTACGGCCTATTGACATCTTGTGAGTTGAAATAGGGTTATTTTCTTATCCCGGAATATCTTTATCTCTAGCCCGCTGTCTTGCAGCACAGACTCTTTAGCCAAAGCTCTTGGACAAAAAGCTTAATTGCTCTTCTGCCAAGGTTTGAACTTCCTGATAATGTCACTAGTCCACATACAACTATGACTGTTTGTACAAAGATTTTAATACGGCATCGACACGTTATGAAGGGAGTCGACCTATCTGCTGCATACAGTAGGGCGAACAGATGAAAGCACGTTAATACTGGCCTCTCCACTTCACCATCCTTTTAAAACAAACACGTAGCTGTTTTGGATCCTCTAGGTGTTTCTGGCTACTGGATCTTTGTGTCACATGCGAATGGCCACACTGGTAACTACAGTTGACAAGATCTAATTTCAGTCGCTCTAATTCAGCGTTATCAGCCGGAGGTAGCTGACTGGCTTAGCCGTACAAATACTCGAACTGAACTTTAACTGATATTCAGTCTTCTGTGTGACACGGGCGACAAAATGTGGATGCTAGAGATAGGAGTTCAGACAACGTGATATCAAAATGGACAATTTAAAAATTATGGACTTGTTTATTTGGAAACTTGCGCTGAGGTTTACCGTCGTTCATACTTTCGGTCAGCCGGAACAATTTCCTCAGTTTGCTTGTCCGCGATGCGTTGCACGGCAAAATTCTGACATCCATCTAAACAAGATCACCTAACCATTTAATTGATCAGCAAGCAGAACTCATGGACAAGTGTACGGTGCATGTCAATATGGAGCAAAGCGTGACATCTCAGAGTGGTTGTATCTGAACGAATTGGACTTGTTCGGCGATGTTTCCAGAAGAGCGTTTATTATTGTTTAAGCTCAGGCAGCAACCAAGGCTGGTGTAACGCCCAAACATAGTGACAACTGGAGCGATCGTCATTCGTCTACATCGTCCTGTGTTGTATTGTCATTGTAGGCTCATTCGGACCGTTAAACTTTGGCAAACTATCTAAACCACCTTACTGGTGGATAGTATAGAATAAGCTGCCTTCATATCGTACAACTGTAATTGTGTTATTCTCAAGTTTTGATCAGCATGCATTATTTAACCTGCAGAAATAGGGAAATTCTGGAAAACATGCTCGTCGGCTCGTTTTCATCATAAACAGAGTATTAAGCGACAATACTTTCTAACTGGTAATCAACAGAATTGTGAGAGCCCGTGATGACAACTCTTGCTGTCTGAGTTCATGGGTCACAAAGGCTTACTGCTGAATTTTTATTGTAGCCCATCCTGCAGAAATTTGGAATGATCTACCAAATTTTGTGTGCTGTTGTATCCATTTCCATTCTGTCTAGGGAGCGCATGTTCAAAATGAGTCTTCTTGCAATCAGCCCGGTTTTAAGTACATGTTGGTTCGATTCCCAATCGGCGAAGCTATGGTCTGCTAACTCGTGTCAAATTTGGGTGAATGATACCTGTTTATGTCCGAACTGCCAATAAACCTGATTATCGGGAGACAAAAAATTCAGTTTTTCGATAGATCTTTTGTAAACTGTATTAAACTCAAAACATGTCCGTCTCGAATGAAACAAGTGCTATGAGACGAAGTTAGAAAATGGTTTGTAAAAACTGACGAAGTGCTCCCCCATCGAAATGGATAGGGCGAATGCACGTCACGTCCGGCAGCTGATGAGTAATAATGTATCACAAATAATTTCAGCTAAGATCGAAATACTTTTTTAAAAAGGGAAGGCAGTGGATCTGGAGGTGAACACTTATAGAACAAACAACGAAATCGCGAAATTAGCATACGTTCCTACCAAACAGAAAAAGGTTGTAGTTCACGAGATGGATCATTCATTTGGCAGCTTGAAACTCAGGTTAATTTAGATTATTCTGGTGCCAATGTGGTTCGAAATACGAAAGAAAAAAAAGACCCAAAGAATACAGAGTTCGTGAAAACGAGAACAGTTGTTGCAAGAGGAAAAAAATTCTGCCATCGGGCCATTGCGCTAGTCCTCGTTCAAAAATCGAGTTTTCACAGCCTGGAAAGTGATATGTGCATGAACGAACGAACATGCCTGTGTTGGGGCGTTGGCCACGTAAATCGTTTCATAGGCTGGTTGACGCTCCTACTTGGAACCAGGCAATGGGTTGATTTTTGGCACCAGCAATAAATTCGGGTCGCTTAGACTGCAACGTCGGATTGTGAACGTGGTTCGTTGCGTGCACGATTTGAGCAGTTTTAACGCTCTGGAAAGAAAACGCAAAATAATTACACAGGACTGTTTTTATTTGATAAGTAATTAACGTCCCAGAGTGCCCAGGAACATCACAAAGCTGTCTTGTGAGGACAGCCTTGGTTCTTAGAAGTCTTATGTAAAAAGTGGTTACACATTTCGATGAGAACGTTTTACCGACAACCTACCGTCGGACAAATTGGAACCGTTTAACAAAAGCCAGCATCCTAAAACAGTGGCACCAGAGTTACGCAGTTTGTTCGAAATTTAGATCGCGCGGGTTCGCTTCTTCAAAAGTGTCGTAGCAAGCAGTACTAGTATACTATTCACAATAATATGCATTTCCAGACCATTGACTTATTCCTATGTTACTTCAACAGCCTTTTCAGTTGGTTCCTATGCACATGGTTTAGCAAAGGTGCATCTGATCATCACGTCTCTTTGCGTCGGATAGCGTTGCTTGTGAGCAACCATGAACAAAGTATGGATAATCAACAGTTCTATTTGTCGATGGCGTTTCATTTCTGCTTCAGAAACTCCATCAGATTCAATGAATCAACTATAAAATCATGAATACTCAAAGTAAACTGTCGACCTCAATGGACCATTGACTTATGTGTTCAACTGCGCTCACTTGATGGCATCAACCAGTAAACATCATTGAGGCTAGCAGGCAGATATTTGGTTGTGGGAGTCCACTGAGTTTATTCGCTCAGTCCTTGGGAATACATATATTTAAACAATGAAGTCGCTTACTGAGGATTTTAGCCAATCACCTGTCAGGCCTAGCACTCTAGTGATGTTACAGTCAACTGGTTCGAGGTGTGAGTTTGATAAATGATTACTTGACGGGAAGCAATGGAAATAACCACTGAAAGGTCAGTCACTGTAGGTCACGTTCATTTTCGGATCCGGTGACTCCGTACTTAACACATTCTGTGAAGTAAGTGCAAATAATGATGATGAGGGAGAAGAGATTCGGAGCATATTTGTCTCAGATGTCGTCCTGAATTGCTTTACACCTCAGTTTTTCGTGTAGAAAATGTGTGCACCTTGATCTTGCACGTTTCTGTTTAGACTGGAGGTAATGTGAACGAAGTTTACCCCCTTCTTTTTCTTCTCTGTTTTCACGGTTTTGTGATAGATAACTATCATTACGGACCACCACTGTGAATAATGATAATGTTCATGTTAATAAGAATGTACTGTATGTATCACAGATCAGGGATCATGACTACGTCCGAGACAATAACTACTAGACATAGCAGTGACGACGAAAGCAACCCGATGGGTAGGTATCTTTGAAATTTGAGGGTCGTGTACATAAGGGCGGTTCTAATTTACGGCTGTGAAACCCGGACGCCCAGAGTAGAAGACGTGAACTGTCTTCTGGTATTCGACCGTTGAGGTCTGTGTTCGATCGCCCACATCGGGTGGCACCAGCGAGTAATCAACAAAGAGGTTATGAAGTGGATATTTGTCATTGAGTACCAAACGAGTTCCTGCGCTCACTCTTTAAGTCTGAAGAAATTCAGATGGCTAAGTTATGTACTAAAGATGTCAAGCAATCGTCTTCCACATTGAACGCCTTTTGCCAACTGGCATAAGATGCGAGGTGGGCGGTCATTCACCAAGGAGTAAGCGACTGTGAGCATATTCATCTTCCTGTCTGGAGACCTCATGCCTCACAAAGTCGGTGGCTGTGGAATTTAGATTAGATGGCGGCTACTTGTGTTCGGTGACGTGAGTGTTGCCGTTGTTTTGTCAAGTTGTTTGTGAGGCAAGTACAGTTGGTGGCGCGGAGCAGTGGGAGCCTTCCTTTCACGTATGGCTTGTATGTTTGTTTGCAAATGTAGGGACGTTGATGTTAAATGTTTGAGTACAAATGTAATTGTTTGTAGTGGTCAGATTCCCGCTTCTGTTTTTATATTTTCTTAGCCAGAGCCCGCTCTTTCCTATATGTTTGTGAGGTTGTTCGGCACAGATATGTTGTCTTTGATGGTGGTACTAATGAAGGCACCTCGAACTGATGGAATAAATTAAACGTACTGGTCCAAGGGTTAATTTCCTTCTTGAGTGGATGGTGTTGTGTCACTTTTTAAGGGTGAACAACGCTGCTTCAAGCAGTCAGTTCTAACTGAAAAAGAACAGGTTACTTAGGAAATGTGACTATATTTTGATATTTGCAAGCCTCCGATTAAATCGCAAAAATCTGATTCGATATATCGTTTATTGATTATAAACAACTAGTGAGGGCGGAATGGAGTCCCTGTCATGAACGTGGGATACAAAGACGAGGTGGTAAGTTGGACCGAGTGACGCGTTCACAACATCACTTCCTTGTTTGATCGAAGTCCGATTAAAGTCGTGGCCGAAGTGTAACAATTAAAGTAGAGGACGAGTGAATACATACACGGTAATCAATACAAAGCTTTGAGCCAAAAGCATTATCCAAATTAAGTATGGTCTGCTTGCAGTTATCGCCTGAGTGTCATGGATTGTGCATTGTTTCTCTGAGTTAGGTTCACCGTCCGACATCGTAAAGCGATGTTGTCTTCTTCCTGTCTCTCTCTATATAATAATAGCCTTTTGATTTCCTCCCTCTGCGCGAATGCGTAACTGTTGTTTGATTGTGCATTAACACTGATGGAGTGTGATCCGTTTGATGTCCAGTTGCTTAACGACATAAGTCGGTTCTACAGGAATCGTCCCCACAGCTCGTTTTTCCTCCCAGCTTTCTTCCGCTCAGCAGTGACGGTGGTAGCCGCAGCTAAACGATACCCCTTATTTTCATTTGCATCAAGACTACAAGTTTCTGTTGATCTAAGCCCATCCATCTTAGGTTCCGGTAGAGGAAGGCCGAGTATCGAAAATAAACTGGCGTTTCCTAAAGAGAAGAGCAGTATTTTCTGATTCGATACGTTCTGTCTATATCGCGGACGAGGCACTTTGCCTTAAGGAGACTACTTAACTGGACTGACAACGTGAAGCAAAGTGGCGTTATTTATCACAAAGGCTCCAGTCAATTCGACGAGCACATTACGTATAATATTCCGCCCTATGTCGTGCGCGGCCACAACACGGTACTGCTGAAAATACTGATGTGAGAAGGGAGCGTTACATCTTGTCGATTTCCGGGCTGTTCGTTTCCCAGTGAACAGCTACTCCTGATTTGATCCTGGTCCGGTTACTAATTCGGTCTCAGGATAACTTCGGTGTACCCTTGATATGTGGTATATTGCCAATGTGATCATCTGCATTTTCAACTGCAAGTTCTTAGGTTGGCTTATCCCCACCAGGTTTATTTTCTTGGAATACTGGGGTAGTCACGTCGTAGGATTGCTCGCTGGAGATCGGCTGCAAACTTTTCCGACAGTTCCAAGATGTTCTGTTTCAAGTGGTGAAATTTTATTCGTTAACTGTACCTAGGTTCTGTAGCCCCGTGGTCGATCCGCTAGGACCAAGACTTCGTCTAATGAAGTTTCTGACTGCAAATCATCTCTAATTACTCAACGAATTACAAAGTAGCTTTACCCCTTTCTTCTTGCTGTAAGTATTAGCAGTTGGTAATAAGTGGAAGTGGTTTGTAAGTGTTGTTTTCCACTCAATGCAATCGCTTCCAGTTTAGTGTATAGGAATTTCACACCAGTAATTCTCTGTAGGTAGTAGATTAAAGGCTATTGATCGGTTTCATATAACGCGACGTCATTATTGTGGCACTTTTCGGATACAGCCGACATTAATGCAAGCGGACAAAGTGTGACTCACGAAATGTGGAACTATATTCTGACAATTATGAATGGTCTAGTCGTTGGTGAATCGCATGGGAAGCGCAGTCGGAGTTGGCAGCTGGACTCAGCAATGCATGCATAACGTAGATGAAATAAACTCGATCGTTTGAGGAGGACTGGTTTATTGTTAGAATGGCTAGCCCATATAGGTACCGAAGTAAGCTAATCTGGTCGATTCGAGATCTGTCGCCATTTCTCCGAAAGGTGGAAATCATTAGTTCGAAGCCTTTTTGATGGTATTAGAATTTATTCGTAGCTTCCCAGGCCTCTCTGATTTTCCTTTCGGTCTCTTATCTCGAAGTCTTGGCTCAGAAAAAAAACGTCATCATTACTGATCGTTCACAGTAGTCACCAAATTACGTTAAGTGTAACCTGTTAACTAATTTGCAACTATAACACTCTTTATCTAAAGCTGCTCTCTAGTTTTTGTTTCGTTGTGCATGACTCATAATGTAAAACATATTGAAAAATATTGCTTCCCTCAGAAACAGGCAGCGTATGTTGAAGCAAGGAGATAGGCTGAAGTGGCCTGTTATGCTTCCGGAAACTGATTCAATCCCACCACTTAAAATTACTCAGGGACGCCTGTTAAAAAGTTGTTGATAGCGTTGACAATACAATCAAGCATCAGACCCATCGTGATTGAATTATTTTGCGGCATTGACATTAACATTTTTCACTTTAGCTGATGCATTTCTCAACTCAGTGTTAATAGTACTCCTCTTGAATACCAACTGAAAGAGCTGCGTGTTTCACGGATTAGCAGAAAAAGATAAGTTAGGTTTTCGCAAACTTTTGTTCTATCCGTTGTAGGCAAGCAAGGTATTACACCTAACACCCTTTGTAATGTTCAACTCCAATTTATTTATCTGCATATTTTTTCCAGTTTAAGCAGGGTCTCCCGCTGTTCTTCCAGGTATACTTGATAACTTTTAAGTTAACAGCTTTGTCGACTGCCGTATCAAATTCATACGTTTGTCTTACAACATCCAGGTGATCTGCGCTTTAGCTTTTCCCGAAGCCCAACGGTCTTTTTTGTCATGTGTGGGTGAAACAAAACTTACTCAGAAGAACTGCTGTTAGCGTGGGAACCCACGTGATCACGAAACCGATACGGAGGGTTAACTATGCAGCCATCCATACGTTGTACCACCAGCGTAAGAAAGACGCTGCGTTTGCAGTTTTTCTGGAAACTGGAGAACTGCCAATAAGAGTAACCGCGGTCTCCCAGATAATTCCAACGAATACTGGTCCGAAGTACTATCGGCTCATCCGCACTTCGATGAGCGACCGTTTTGCACGACTCTCTCTCCGGACTGGTCTCTGGTCAACCCGACCACTGGAAAAAGACTAAGCTCATGGTCATCCGTGCTGAACATGAACCTAACACAACCGCCATCTCGGATGAGTCTATCAACTTTGGCTCGGACATTATCCATTCACTAAGCGCCTTCGACACGGTGACCTATCTGAGTATCCTGTTCACCTGAAAAGGTAAAGCATTGATTAATAACCGTCTGCAACTTCGTACGATGCTAGATGAAACTATTAAGGCGCCCTTGAAGCCACACCAACGTCTTGAACTCCTGTGACAAAATCTAATCCCGAAGCTAAATCACTTGTTGGTTTTGACCCGAGTCTATCGTAACACGTTCAAAGCTATGGACTGTAGGACTCGCAAGTTCGTTCGACAGTGGCCCCGTCTTCCCAAGGACACCAATCAGCTATATCCATACCCCAATTTGTTTAGGCGGTTTGGGCATCTTGGGTTTGTCTACCACTATTTCCATCTCGTGCAAATCTCGAGCGGAGAGATTTCCTATCCAGTCAATGTCCAGTTCTGCAGAATGTGGTCAAAGATAATTCGTTTGGCCCTTTCTTGAGGTAAGTGGACGTCTCGGTACACGTTCAGGGTGTAGTGGTGACGAACAAGGAGGAAGCCTATACGGCGTGAATGGATAAACTCTGTCATTCGCCAAACGGTCGTGGTCTTTAGGAAGTGTCACGCTCTCCACCCTCTAACCGTTGGCTGTTTAACCCAGATCGCATCTTTCCCAGGATCTTTATTTGTATCATCCAGCTCAGATGTAGTCTCTTGCGGACTAAAGTCTGGAATTCGCGAGTTGGCACAAGTGACCATTCAGTTCTCTGCCGTGGCAACCGCGGTCAACCGGAAAGCCTTTCTGATTTTCTGCTATCACGCTGAATCATCACTGATGTGCATTGTGCTCGACACAACCGCATGGCAAAAGACCTAGCTGAACGACTGTGCAACTTGGGCTACACAGTCTTTGAGGAGTTGCGAGTACCAACGACGAGCACCTTCATTAAACCCGATGTGGTCGCGGTTCGTAATGGCGATGTTGTGGTGTTTGACATCAGTATAGTGGTTGACTGTCGAAGTCAATCTGCTTGGACAGACAAGATTGTGAAGTACGGTACCGACTCTCATAATGCCGCCACTTAATCGGTCCTCCATACTTTGGGCTGTGGTGTGAACTCTGTTTCTCATTCGCGTGTGATCATCTCTTTTCGCGGTATTATATTTCCTTCTTCAAGTAGTGCTATTCTTCGACTGGGACTGCCCTCCTACGCAGTCATGGATTTATGTCCACTGACTGTTCTAGGTTCCCTAAAATCCTACGACACATTTATACGATGAACTCCACGTTAATCGTTGCCATCTCTCTGACAGTTGTCATACTATGGAGGACATTTTTATGTTGCGATGCGTGGGCCTTGACTATGGTAGCATATTTGTGCCCTGAACAGCTTTTGATTTTGTAAAACTGACCATTCACCTAGTTTCTTTTTATTATTTTTCGTGTATTTTTTCCTATTGTTCTAAACCCGTTTGCTGTATACAGCACAAATAACTTTTCATTTGATGACTGGCTTGCTTGCTATTCTTATGAGAGGACTTGTCAACTGTTCAGTGTTGGTAACTACGCAGCGTCTCACATTTGACAGACAGCTTGTTTTCACATTCACCTTTCACAGATTTGCAGCTTAATTTTTGTGTCACCGTTTGTCCTTCCACTGAACGAAGATGTGTATATTGCACTTCAAAATAAACGATATAACGGTCGTTGATTAACGCTCAAAGGCTAACATTATTTTGGTTGGTCGATAATGAAGGTTCCTTGCATAAACGACACTCAAAACCGTTAAAATTGATTAAATTTACCCGAAGAACGAGACGAAGGGATCAATCTCAATATTCTCTAAATTAAAAGGTTTATACTAATTCAAAAAGAAGTAATAAATTCAAGTTTTTCTCTTGCTGGAATGCATCAGGGATCCTAATTGCGGGGTTATCAATAGGAGTTAACTAGAAGTATCTGTCTGCTATCTAGACGATCGGGTAACCTAACTATTATTCGTAATCGTACGTGGTTGGAGGTTGGGATGTGAAAATTCAGTCGTACTTAATGTGGGATCAACAGCAAATGGGTCAGTGCATGGCCACAGTCCAACTACTGGCCGTGACAGAGACATACATTACTAACAAGCTCTAGCAAGTGCGAAACGCGAAAATAGTGCTTTTTTGAAAGAGACAAGCTGAAAAATCTATGAACCGACGAAAGCTGCGATTAACTCTGAGGGATGTTCGACCATAAGTCGAAAAACTTCCGTACTACTCATCAGTAATGCACACTGTGTAATACTTTAATATAGGTTTATCCTATAGTATGCATTCGCCTCCTTTATCGGTTTGTCACAGCTAAATGTCCCTATTCTAAGTCCGTGCAAGTTATTCGAAAAAAGTATCCTTACAGTTTTGAATCGGACCGAAAGTACAACGCTCCTGTCAATCATCTCCCAAAGAAAACAAAGGGTTTTTTCTGGGGGAGACGGGGTTTCTATCCCAAGAAAGTCGACTTTGATGAGTGCAACAGGGTAAATAATGTAGCTGCTAGATCTGTCAAATCAGAGGTGCGTTTATGGCTATCACTGCGGTCTTGGCAAGATCGTTCTCAGTATCGTAAAATAATGCAGACATTTCAAAATGAAGAATGCTGTCGCGCAACCTTGCTTACATCTAGTGATGCATATGTAATCATCACACATTAATGACTAGTCAAAAATATCAACACCCGCACACCATTTGGGTTAAATGACAAAAACTAATAGTCGTTACACAACTTATGGTTTGATGTCGCATAACAGTACGGCAAAACGAGGGATGACATACTGTCAGATCGTCTAGACTTAGTATTGAAGGTTCGGGAATTTAGGTCATTTCAAAATTGAACACGACCCACACTTGATAGCAGTCTTGGTATTTAGATAAGCCTTTCGGCTAGCGCACTTCGAAAGAAAGCAGTAGACTCGAGTTCCGCTTTTATTATAGCTGTTTATCCTTGTCCGGGTCAGAGGTTGCACTCGGATCCTCCTGATCGTGAGACTAGTGTGTTACCCACAACGCCAGCAACCTCACAATAGGCATGACCAAATGATAAAATCCAAACGCTCATCCACGACGTTGTATGAACAGTGTTCAGCTTGCCCGTTCATTTCGAAAGGAGAATGAACAAAACCACTGTATCCTATCCAACCGATAACACCGTGATCAGGACTTTCTAGCCTTAGATAAGAGTTGAATAAACATCAACCCAACTCACGAACTCTCAACCAACAGAACATCATCGTAACCACATTTTATATGAGCTCAAGACTAACTTAAGAAAGAAGACATGAAGATTGTACTTCAAAGAACGTCCTTCAACCATTTACCGTTTTAAGGAGCTTCACATCCTTAGTAAAGCAGGGTTGACGGTCTCCTGTGTTTCCGATGGAAGATTCTTTAGTCCATTTTATAAGTGTCATTTGAGTCAATAGTTCCAAACGCTGTGGTTAAAAAAAATCAGTGATGGCCTGTGAACGTCCATACTTTCAATAGGCGAAATTATGCTGTGGCTCATAAAGTAAAGTTATTCTGGAATAATCTATTAAATTGAATTGTCGTGGGGCCCTTGTCGTTTCTAGATATGCTGTTTCTTTTGCCGGTTCGAATCCAGTCGGAGCCAAAGTATTTCCTACTTAAGTCCCTTCTAAAGTAGAGCGGAATGTTGAGTGAAGATTTTTATCAAATGGATCTAGGTACTCTAATGATCCGCTCTGAATAGCGAGGGTAAGCACGTTGAGTCCGGTCAGATAATATTGTCGTACCATTTCTTCTCAGAGGGAGCTAGGCTTATTTCAAACCCAAAAATTTGTTTCCTGTATGGTTCTAGGAGATCACTTTTACCCAGATACCCAGTGTGGGAAGTCTTTTCTTTGGAGGTTCCATCCTGTAGCAGACTTTTACTGTCCGGTTAGATGCACTTCACCCTGTTCATTCTCAATATCACTTAACTCATTAGTGTCAGAAATAGTCGACTCCTTTTATCACAATTATTTCTTGTCTGTTAATCTGCTCCCTTTCTAGAAACTACTTTTTGTCGCATTCTCGTTTGGGATGCGCTTAGATGTTTAGTCAAACAAACCGCTGACTCACGCAACTGACCGAGACGGTGATGGTGTTAGCGATCGCCAGTTTCACTGTCCTATTGCTTTCCCAGACGTTCTAGTCACAAAGTCTCGTCTATGTCATCACTCGATGCCCACGTTGTCGTTCTACCCTGCTGGCTGATCCAAGCGGAAGACCGCCAATCTGGGTCATTCGCTTCGTTGGGGTGGATAAGCTGATAAGATTCGTCCGACCGACTAGATTACAGCAAACCCTTGCAATCCGATAATTGCTCTGAAAACATGTGGATACTCTCAAAGAAGGATGCCGTTTGTAGCTAAGCGCGAGGCTTCCAGACAGCAGCAGTATTCTAGCAATTCTGATAAAGGCTTCACTAAGCACCATCATTCTTTGGAACAAGGTAGCTCCACGCGTGCACTGAAAAAGATTTTTGTCAGTGCCCAATGCTATACATAAGGCAGAAGCTCAGTTGTAAGTCAAAGCGTTGACTGAGTACAAGCTGTCGTTACTCATGAGTAGTCGGGGAGTTCGACTGCAATAAGTCGAATAACACCTTAATTTAATCGGGGTTTCGATATTCAAAAAGAAGTTTTGGCTCTTTTATGTCAACAGGAATCACTGAACTCAAGTGCTTTTCTTGTCTTAAAGTTCGTCTTGAACTTTCACTGGAGATAACCAGAGCAAACAATGAGTGCAATATTTTTTTTTGGGAGCATGACTAAGCAAACTTCATAAAACCCAGTGTGGACGGTGTTTAACTTGTAAAATTCAGAATACTGACCATCCAGTTACCTCGGTTTGCGCCTGTTCGGGGCACGCTTGGTGTGCTCACTAAAAAAATGACAGCAACCAGCGTAGCCTTCCTCAGAACTTCCAACTTTGTATGTGCAGTGTTTCAGCACTGCGGAGACACTGTCGCGCACTCACTGGAACCCAATGACATGATGAGTGCTGGATAACTTAGATGGGAACACTACATCTGCAGGATTCATACTCAGTGTGACTGATCAATAAATGACAGCACCGGTTGCCGAGGGAACCCAGACACCGAGAAATCTTCCGATTTCATATGAGCACGTTGAGAGCGAGATAATTAGTTCGCACTACCAAGTAATCAGTTGGAAAGGGAGTAACTGATCAATCGGTGACCGTAACAATTGTCAGTGATAGGATTTTCAAAATCCTTAGTAAGCCGGAAGTTGCTTTTAAGGTGTGTGCAACAAAAACAGCTGTGATACTTTGACAGTGCACTTCACGCTCCTATACCAATACTACATTTAAAGTAATTTACCGATGGGTTAGCTGCGTAACAACGAAAGATAGTTGAAACTCCAGTAAGTATCATTGGAACTCTGTTGGTTTGAATGTCGAAAATACATTGTCTTCGATTCGAAATGGCCGCCCTGACTGAGGCCGAAAGATTGTGTTCACCATTCATGTATATCTCCTAATGAAGGAGGTAGGCGAAGCATTCAACTTACTCTGAATAGGTCATTCCTGTCAAGTCCTGACCATTTATAGCGTGGATTCGATCACCGAACCTGATGGCCCCACTCTCAGCAGCAACGCCGTTGGCGGTAGTGGATTTGACAAAAACACCAGGTTGGTCCAGAGCAGTCCGCTTGAAGTGGTGGGAAGAAATCAGAATATATTATTATCTTTAATATTAAAGTTATTTCACATAATTCCGAAGACAGACCGAGTGACAATGCAAACCTATGAAACAAAAAGCGATTAAGCTGATGGAAGCGGAGAAAATTTGGGACGAGGTGATAACTAGAAAAAAAGGTCATTGTCAATCTTACAAATCACTCACCATGATGTTTTGCTCGTTTAGAGTTTTGCTTTTTTCCTTTTCTTTTTAGAAGGAACATATAACAACGGTCATGACCAGCATAGCAACAGTCCTGCCACTGACTACAGCTTGTGATAACATTCTACAGTCTTCTACTAGTGACATCTTTTAGATTCCAATATAGCACACCCAATCGTGACTAAATTCTACCCCATTTTGTTTGTACGCATAAGCTGTTTCGTTGGTTATCCACCGTACCGATTCTCCAATCAAGCCCGGAGAGTTCAAACAAGATGTGGTATGGTAGGCATTCGGCAAGGATGCTTACGACCCGTCCAAACCACATCGACCGACAAAATAAGACTGCTGTTTTAGGAGAGACTACCTGTTCCCAACACATGTCGTAGAATTTTATTACCGGTGAGTAGTAGGGGATTTGGTTTATTTCAAATTGAACACCACCCACAACTGATCGCAGCTGTCGCATTCCCATAGACTTTCTAGTCTGCCCCTTTCGAGAAGAAGCACTAGACTCGAGTTTCGCTCTCATTAGAGCTCGTCAGTAGTGCATATCATCGCCACTGCCGGGAATTGAACTACGGACATGCTGTTCATGAGGCAACCGTGTTTACCACTGCGCCATTTACCTCACGTTAGGCACGACCGGATTATCATATGTGAACACTCAACCACTTTCGCTTGTGAGTATTGATCAGGTGGCCCGATCGCCTCGAGAGGAGACACAGTTACTGCCTGTTAACTCCAATCGATGACCCCTCGAGTAGGGCTTCTATCCAAGTTGAAATCACAGAAATCACTGACTTGTTGGGCGACATTTGATTACTGGTGAGTAGTACGGGATTTGGTTTATTTCATATTGAACATTACCCACAAATGGGAATGCGACAGCTGCGATCAATTGTGGGTGATGTTCAATCTGAAATTTTATTACCGTTCAAGAGATACTGTTAGCACGCAGACGTTCGAAAACAATCTCTAAACAGTTTCATTGATTCATAAACTTCTCTATTAAGCGGTTATATCATAACAGCTTGGATCGCATGTGACCGCAGTCAGTGCAGACTTAAAGTCAATGGTGCTCCATTTTATCTAAACCAGAGAGGTATTGGCAGGTAACGTGGATTATCGCGGTCAATCTAATTGCAATAGACACTAACAAGATCGATGGTCGAGTGGATGAGTGCATATTGGATGGTAACACGATGGTTGTGAGTTCAAATTACTCTCTTCCCAGTATGTTTAAACGAACATAATGCCTGTTACAGAATGCTGCTGGGAGAATGAGCACCGTTAGATCGTTACTTCATGGAAAGTTTACACTCGCACAACTTGGTGTTTAGATGCGAATGGCAAAACATTGTCACTGAAAGCTACGATTAAAAATAAACAGACTACCATAAAACATGTCATAAAAACCCGCTATCAAAATTACCAAGTACTTAGAGAAACCGTCGTCATTCGTGAAGTCTTGAACGTGCTATATGTTTATTTTGTTTTTCTGAAAAAGACGATCCTGTGTTTGCTTTTGTTTCACCAAAAGACCTGACACATGTTTAAAGAAATTGCAACTGCAGGGGAATGCCATAAAATCATAGTAAGCAGAACTCAAAAATGAAGCAATAAAATATTGACGATTGCTTTCAAAACTAACCGAAAATTCTTTGGTTGGACAAATCACAATAGTTGTTTCAGCCTTCCATACAAATTATCGACTCGAAATGAATTGCGTGAAAATGCTTGTATGAAGAGTTATGACTATACAGGAGCGTCTAATTGCACGGAGCATCAAAATTGCGAATATAAAGGGCAGCGAATTAAATCAACAGCGCTTATTCTTCTAATATACAGTGGTTCAATCTTGTCTTGCTTGAACTGACGTGTACCAGTCGTCGATTGGAATGACCACTCAATGGGTTACTTAATGTCTATCAAGCTTTTGCGACTGTAGTTTCCTCTCCATAAAGTGTTTGGCCGATCTATCTCAACTGATTTCATCGACTTCATTCTACTAGTAGTTTCATACATGCTCACTATACAATAACCGACACCTCAAAGCTAGTCTTCATCCCTATCTTTGTACATTTTGTTTAGGATTTATCTTAAAGTACGTGTAGTGACTGACGTATTGTTTGCCTTATATACTGTAAATTGGCTACGTGTTTACCTGATCTGAATAGAATTCTGGATCAATTATTCGTGGTTTTTTCTCAAAACATAAATCACGAGTCCGTTTTTACGGCGTATCTGGGTTAACGAAGTAAATGAACAATGGTATTTCGATTACATTTTAGTACGTTTCGATAGCATTTTCGCATGCTCTAAACTCACATCTCTTTGATTTTGTGTCAACTTAGGTTGATCAGCTGAACTTCTTTGATATTGCTCTACGGCGGGACAGAAATTGGGAGGAGATGTATCACACTGAAGCCGGAGCATCGTTTGATAGCCTTCACTACCAGATGTCCTAATCGGGTCGAATGAGGATACGGTCAGTGTACACAACTGATGCATCGTTGTTTGCCAAATTCGAGGTGCATGTTTGAGTTAGTTCACCTCCCTCCTCTCCATCGCCCTAGTGTGTTTGAGCTACCATGGTACACTGGTGCTTACTAACGTGACTCAGTTAAAACGCCCGTTGGTATAGGCTCTTGCATTATTGTGTGACTTTAGTGCGATGCTCCATTTCAGTGAGGATTTACAGCAATATTAAGAAAATCTCTGACATCCAATCAAGGAAAAGAGATACCAGGAAACGCGGAAATTAAATCTGGGTATCTCAAATTGAAATAGCTCCAGTGCCTAAAATCATACACAGAAGCTTCGTGCAAAACGCTGTGACTCAGACAGCTCCTATACTTATGTCCCAGGAAAGAACAAGGACCCTCACAAAGCGAATTTATGTATTCAGTATCCGCTTATATACCAGCCCCTCTTATGAAGAGTTGTTTGCATACTGTGAATGCACAATTATTGGAACTGCTAGCGGGTTCAGGTTACTCCAGTACAATTCGGGTGAGATAATTTCCAAATTCGTCAACTTCTCGAGCTGATTCTCCTACCTTATCCAGACAAATCTAGGTTTTGTCTTGACTCCTCAGCTGAACGTATAAACTGCACGTAGTGATGGCAAATAGACTTGAAATCCATTCATTAGTGTCCAAGGTTGCAAGTCCGATTTCATAACAGTGCCAATCAGAAATACCCCTCAACCTTTCGACTTTAGTGGGAAAGGTGAGCTCGTGTCATGTTAATGACCTGACCACATTCAACAATAAGCATCCGACCAACGTCAAGTGAACTGCACAAAACGAGTTTGAACATTTTACGCTTGCTTATGTGGAATATAATAACCAACAGCAAAACCATCTGATCTGTTGACTAATCGGCCAGTACCCTTGGACCAGATAAAGCCCATTCAAAACAGGTGGGACTTGCCAACCTAGGGTGATAATAGCCTCACCTATTGTTTTAACTCACTGCCATGGTTTAGCCATCGGTTGAGTACGCTTAGCACGTTGAAAACCAGGCTAGCCACAACCTCCAGCTAGACCTTGTCAATTCGAGTTTGATAACTCATGATGCTGTCGGTGGTTGAACAACGGTGTTTTAACATCCGTCTGGACTTTCCATTTACCCTCCGCCTACTTCCCCTCTTTGTGAGTAGTATGTTTGATAACACAATTATGCTCATATGAAAGCCGCTTTGGCCGCCATCTTGGATTTGGACATTTTATGCTTATGCTCGACCACTGACGGACGAAAACCCTTTCGCGACGTACCATTTCGAACGTATGTGAGATTTCACATTGATTCTATATACCCACTCTTATGTGTTTGCTGATATCCATGTATTTTCTATCACAGAAAAATTACTAGGCTGTTTGCGGTCGTTATCAGTTTGATTTGGCCTCGGGGTGTTAAGTTCCAGTGGTATCCAGTTGACCTCTGAAGTGAAACGCAGAGTAGATTCCACAGGTGTGTTCAAAAGAAAATCTGGTGGGATAGGCTATCGGAGTGTGATGAGATAGCTCACCGAAATACCGGTTTATTCCAAAGTTAAAAGTTGGTAAAAGAAGTTTGCGGAGTCGGGCAAAACGCTGCCAAAGGTTTTATGATTATGGGCGTTTTATCGGAACTTGTCTCCCGTGAATAACGTCCGAAAGAAAAGATAAATAGCTGCTGAGTCCTTATGTACGTGGCCTCAAATTAGTTGTGTCAGTTATAGGCCCCTATGCGCACATTTTGAAGGCGAATGAATTAACCTTCATTGTTCCTAGGTTTATACCCTTGGTGATTGTTGTCAATAAAAATCCAGAGTCAGAGTTTGATGTTGACTATGGCGCCGCAAACAACAACGTTGTTCTGATGGCCAAACTGCGATTTGAATTAAGACATAAAGAAGAGAAATCCAAAGTTTAAGTAATGGACACCGTGGTGTCTGCTAACTGTTTTACTTATCTCTTTGTTCAACGTGCCGAATGTTCCTTGAAAGGTAAACGAAAAGAGTGAACTCGCGTTTCTAAGTGAAAATGTTAACGGAGAAGAATAACATCCACTTTCAAATAACCACCTTTGATGACAACAGCTAGCATGGCAGATTTTACGAAACAAGATGGCAGTGAACCTCCGTACCTGAAAAGAATAGCTGCAGCCTTTAAAAAACAGTCTGATTACGAACCCGTCTTCGGTTGGCGAGTTCATCAGACCTGAACTCTACGCATGGAAGGGCCCACGAATTGAACTCAACCAACTTGGATCGTCACTGAATTTTATGAGACTGAACAACTCCTGAGAAAGACATCAGACGCATCTGTTAACCGGCTGATTTAAAGACATATCACGATGGGTTGGTGAAGTGATGAAAGGAAACGCAAGGTGCTAGATATAAACCATATCAACAGAATACTTCGTAATAAGCATGATGGCCTTTTTTAAATTCTTATTAGATGTCTGACGTAAGTGATGGCGATGAGTTTGAGCTGATTCATCAGCAAATCTCACCACAGTCCCTATAGAATATCGATAGGAGGCAACAGCCACGCGGATTGGAAAGGTTTACATTAGTAGATAATCACTGTACAGGCATCACGGAGGAAGCCTCATATGTGGCCTGTTAGGGATGTATGGTTTCTGAATTTTCAATTCTGCTCTCATCTGCTTGTTGACCTTATATTAAACTTACGAAACTTATATGAAACTTTATAGAAACTAGTCATGAGCCGTGAAACTATTGGGGCAGTTCGATTCACACACTATTCCAAGCAAAACTAATGTAAGCAGCTTGAACCGTTGTGCTAATTTAAGTATGTGAATATCTCAAGAACCTGCCCCAAACCGATCACATCTCATGTGTGTGTATATTTTAGTTACAAACCGGGTTCTGAAGCTAGCAAGGTCTGTTGAACACCGTCTTAGGTGCATGTCCGAAATACGCAGACACAGAGCGAATATTCACCTACGGAAATGCAGCAAGTGTGTGAACTATGGAAATGATGAAACGGACTGAGGTTAATCTGAGGACAAGTTGCACGGACTGCCCTGATTATGTATTCCGGAGGACCCTCTTCGCTCTTGCTGGACGAGATAAATTGAATTGGTTGTGAAAACGGATGCAAAGATTGCTAAAACCTATCCAACTAGTTTTGTGACAGCGTAGAACTAACTGACTGACAGCTGTGCGCCAGCATCAGACACAACGAGAAAAACGAATTCAAACCGCTGGCAGTCTCGTGATTCCCGTATGTAGTCACGTGACAAAGTAGTGTTCCGCTTGATAGCCACGATTCTTGATTGCTCAGCTAAAAACTGATCTCGATGTCATGCAGTGCGCATACACATCGAAAAACAGAACGTGTACGAGTGAACACGGTGATGGTCACCCTGACAAGTCAAGGAACTCGCGTGATCTATCACGTGCGTCAAGTCCAAATTATACATTGTCAGTATTGAAAGGAAAATGACAGTTAGGGGCGTCGTAACTCGAACGCTACCCACATAGGCTCACCTTTTTACACCCCCACTGAAATTAACCAACAGTACATCACTTTGTTTAATCTAATGGCGTAACTCCAACAGTCATGATGCTTCTGAATGTGGCTGAATCATCCCATCAAATCTTTCAGCCATAACTGTCTATAAGTAATGTTCAAATTGTTCGTTAGTTACGAAAACAGACAACGCTACACCAGGCAAGCTGTGGTATATTTTGAACACAGCTCTAATTTATAAATACAAACCAGAGCAGTTAATAGGAGCAAGTTAAATTGAAACAGGTGAGGTGTATCGCGAAATTAAAAACTAGACGAAAAAGTGTGAAAAATACCCGCTCCGTGTAACCGTTCTGACTACCCAACTTTAACGATTGTGGTCAGGTGGTCTGGGGTTTGTCAAAATAATTTCACAATTGTAATATGAAACAGTGGTTACTGGTGTAGGTGCCTCCTTGCAAACGGCCATTTTCATAACGATATTATTGTAGTTAGATGGCTGTGGTTTCCGACATCCAGCGAGTATTCGGTCACACCTTCATGCTCGTGAACACGACAGTGCGGTTGATAGCTGACAAATCACGTGAGGTGCGTATATCTTAAAAATCAACCATGCCCAGTCTTCGTTACGATGGTCTCAAGGAATCATCGTTTCATTGGTTGACAGTAGACACACAGTATACTGTCAAACTGAAATGGAAACCAGTCCCATTCTTAGAACGAATAAACGAATACACTGAATTGTCAAATTTGTTGAGTCTGCGCGAATTACGGCATAGTGATGGATATCATTGAGTCACAGCAGCTGACAAACTTCCTGGAGGCGACATTGCTGCTTCGGCTAGTCAATTTGGTAATTATCTTAATGGGATAATTCCGCAATAGTCCTCAATATACTGATTGGGTATACCATCAATGCTTGCTCACAGCCACTGCAATCAGTCTTCAAAAGCTGTCTGGCCTGCTGTGGGAACTGCGTTGCTGCCCCGTTGATTGATGAACAATACCTTCATATACAATGAGCGTGCGTATGCAACTGTAGTCCGGTCAGACAACACTATGTGTTGTGTCTGTTGTAAACCCTCTTAAACGACACGCTGGTTCGATCTTGACATCGGAGTGCGCTTGGCAGAATTCAGATTCTCTTCCCGGTAATAACTAATACGAAAATCCCGGCCCCCAAAAGTACCGCAACTGTCCCGTGACTTTGCTCCCAAGGCAAGCCAAAACACGTGTACCAAAAAGAGCTTTGTTCCGCTCCAAAAAGTTTACGACAAAGACAAAGTACTTATATGGTACGCAGTGGTCATAGGAACATTCCCGAATCATAAAAAGAGAATGACATTCAACGGGAAAAATAGTTAGGGTCACTAATGGACCTATACTGCTACCTTGTCGAGGTGGTCGGGCTTGTGTACTGTTTTGATCCGGCGGGCTATGCTGACTACGACTCCGGTCCTTCCAGATGCAAACTTCAGACAGGCCAAAGGGGAGCAGTCAGACGAAAAGCAGTTACACTCATAGGATTGTATGTCGCACTACTGACCGCATAGGAGTGCTTAGGGAGTGAGGCACGATTCTATGGGCATACAGCAGAACTATTTTCACAATTGTGGCACTGCTGTCTTCCGAATCGGGAAGAAGGCGGTTAGAAAACGTGCCCTCAAACAAAGAGCACTCCGATCGCTTAACGGTGGACTATGACCGCCGGC